>JAFMOD010000726.1:156521-168933 GCA_019802435.1 Corydoras maculifer
TCGAATCCCAATTTGGGTGGAGTCTCCATGTTCTCCCTGTGTCCGCATGGGTTTCCTACAGTTTCCTCCTACAGTCCAACAACATCAAGTCAATTGAGTTCCTCAAATTGCCCTATATAGTGTTTTTGTGTGTGTGTACCCAGCAGTATATTGTCGCCCTGTCCTGGGTCTATCTGCCCAGCGCCCGAAACGTTCTCCCCTGGATGGGCATGGGGAACCCCCCCGGTGACCCTAGTAGAGGATAAAGCGGGAGATAATAAATGGATGGATGTTATCAACTGTCGCTTTCGATTCTGAAGCTGCCCACAGGAAGCATTCTTACAATCCACAGACCTTCTGTTTAATGATTTTCGTTTCCAAACCATCTGAAACATTTCCACGAGTCTAACTTTGCTTCACACTTCACCGCGCTTGCTCATTCCCCATCTTCCCCAGTTCAGCTCGAGGCGTCGGTTATGTAGCGCTAGTGCAGCTTCAATTTTCGGAACACTTCTCTGTTGTCTTCTTTTCACTCTGTTCATGACTTTCTTGAAATGTAATTACCACACAGCCAGTTCAGAACGTCTCATCAATGATCGGTCAGTGTCAGTGAATCTGCTCAGGTGCCTGGTTCTAGTTCTGTTCGTACGTTTAGCTTCGGGGCACAAACGGTGTTAATGTGGCTGAATGAACAGAACGTTTCAAAGTCTTTAATGATTTCTGATTGTTGGACTAAACATTTAATTCATTCATTCATTCATTATCTCCCGCTTATCCTCTATTAGGGTCGCGGTGGGGTTCCCCATGTCCATCCAGGGGAGAACATCTCAGGCGCTGGGCAGATAGACCCAGGACAGGGCGCCAATCCATCGCTGGGCACACACTCACTCACACAGACCCTAGCGCTGAGAGGCGAACGTGCTAAACCACTAAACCACCGTTTTTATTTATTGTTTTTATTTATTTATTATTATTATTTATTTTTATACTGACATTTTTATTCTACATTTTAGATCTATATTATATAACAGTGCTATATTTAATTTATCCATTATCTTCCAAAAACTTGGATCAAGTCAACTGAGTTCTCCAAAATTGCCCCATATAGAGTGTGTCTGTGTGAGTGAGTGTGTGCCCAGCGATGGATTGGCGCCCTGTCCTGGGTCTATCTGCCCAGCGCCCGAGACGTTCTCCCCTGGATGGGCATGGGGAACCCCACCGCAACCCTAATAGAGGATAAGCGGCAGATAATGAATGAATGAATGAATAAATGGATCTTCTGCTTTATTCTCTATTAGGGTTCCGGGGGGGTTCCCCATGCCCATCCAGGGGAGAACGTTTCGGGCGCTGGGCAGATACACACAGGACAGGACGCCAATCTATCACAGGACACACACTCACTCACACAGACACACTTTATATGGGGCAATTTGGAGAATTCACTTGCACGTGATCCATGTTTTTTGACTGTGGGAGGAACCCGGAGAACCCGGAGGAAACCCATGCGAACACGGTGAGAAAATGGAAACTCCACCCAGATTGAGATTCGAACCAGGAATTTTTTAATTTACTTTCTTACAAATGAAAAAAAAAAATTATTCTACCACTTAGGGTAAACTGGATCTGTGAAACGGAATTCCGTTCCCAATTTATGTACCACATGTTATGAAAATTAGAATCCTCGCATTGATCAAGAGTCCACAGCGATCTGTAAACAGGGCTGCCATCCAGACTGTGAGTTTAGATGCACACAGGAGCAAGGATTGAAAGCACTTGTCAAAACAAAGAGCACATGGAGAACGATTCCGAAACACAGAACACCAAAAACACCGGAGTGTCTGACAAGCCGAAATGCCCCAAGGAATATGCTACACTCGCTCTGTCGGTCTGAGTCATAACCATGATACTGGGTTTCGGAATGCACAACAGCTCAGCAACATCCCAGATGCAGCACCATGTTCAAACGTGGCTCACAGCTCCCATCCTCATCCGACCCACTTGTCGCACCATTGATGTTCACCAGATTAGAGCCATGACTCATGAGGTAATGGAGCAGTTGTAGGCTTGGGGAGGGGCAGTCGTGAGTTGGTGGTATACAAGGTTGCCCACCACTCTGGGCATGTGTGCTCACTTCACTGCACGAATGGATTAAACGAGGAGGACTAAAGCCTTTTGGTGTGTAAGCACTGTGGGTAAAATAAATGTATCCTTATATTCATTAAGTGCGGTACGGTGGCTTAGTGGTTTAGCATGTTCTCCTCTCAGCTCTAGGGATTCCCGGTTCGAATCCCCATCTGAGTGGAGTTTCCATGTTCTCCCCGTGTCCGCGTGGGTTTCCTCCGGGTTCTCCGGTTTCCTCCCACAGTCCAAAAACATGGATCAAGGTGAATTGAATTCTCCAAATTGCCCCATATAGAGTGTGTCTGTGTGAGTGAGTGTGTGCCCAGCGATGGATTGGTGCCCTGTCCTGGGTCTATCTGCCCAGCACCCGAGACGTTCTCCCCTGGATGGGCATGGGGAACCCCACCGCGACCCTAATAGAGGATAAAGCGGGAGATAATGAATGAATAATAAATGAATAATTATGTTCATTAAACAACGCCAGATCTTTACCATATGTGTTTTGGAACACATGGTCTGTACATTTTTTTTTTTTTTTTTTTTTTAAACGTAGCAGTGCCATGTCTGCCAAACCTGGACTCTGGTGTTTTGGGACATATCCATCCATCTATTATCTTCTGCTTTATCCTCTACTAGGGTCGCGGGGGGGTTTCCCATGCCCATCCAGGGAAGAATGTTTCATGCGCTGGGCAGATACACCCAGGACAGGACACCAATCTATATGAAATATGGCTTGCCATGAGCTGGCCGTCAATCTCCAAGAATCTGTCCTTCTTCTACCTCAATCTATTCTTCCGCAAACCTAATGTTCACTCGATTACCTTTTTCAGTCTCATCACAATGTAAACACAGATTTTTGAAAGATTTTTGATTCCTGTTGGAATCATTGGTACCAGCTGCACAATCCATCCATTATCTTCTGCTTTATCATCTACTTGGGTTGCAGGGGGGAAGGTTCCCCATGCCCATCCAGGGGAGAACGTTTTGGGCGCTGGGCAGATACGTTCAGGACAGGACGCACACTCACTCAAACACACACATTCTATATGGGGCAATTTGGAGAACTCAATTGACCTTGATCCATGTTTTTGGACTGTGGGAGGAAATGGGAGGAAACCCACGTGGATACAGGGAGAACATAGAAACTCAGATTGGCTTTTAAACCGGGAATCTCTTGCACTAAGAGAAGAACATGCTAAGCCACTAAACCATTGGGTTCCCCATGTTTCAGATGGTTTGGAAATGGAAAATTAAACAGAAGGTCTACAGATTGTGAGAATGCTTCCTGTGGGCAGCTTCAGAATGTAAAGCGACAGTTGAAAACATCCATCCTTCCATTATCTTCCTCTTCACCACCTATTAGGGTCATGGTGGGGTTACCAATGCCCATCCAGGGGAGAATGTCTCTGGCGCTGGGCAGATACACCCAGGACAGGGTGCAAATCTATCACTGGGCACACACTCACTCATACAAACACACTCTATATGGGGCAATTTGGAGAATTCAATTGACCTTGATCCACGTTTTTGGACTGTGGGAGGAAACCTGAGAACCCGAAGGAAACCCTGGGAGGAGAACATGTTAACCACTAAGCTACCGTGCCGCCCTGGTACCATGGAATAGGTGGCTTATTTAATACCCAAACCAGAGCTATAGTCCAGTTTTTCAATTCTAAAAACCCTCCTCACTTTGTCACTCTGAATTTTGGGTCATTCATCCAAAACAGTGGAGACGAGAGCTGTAGGTTCCACACTACGCATGTCCTACTTTTATGGCGCCTGGAAGAACATTGTGATTGTAAGAAAGCAATTCAAAACCTCCTTTTATTTGCCGTCCTGAAAGGAGATTGAAATGATAAATGAAAAATAGGAGCAACCAAAAAAAAAAAAAAAAATCTGACAAAAGTCGTTCTGTTTGAAGTGCACTGAACCTTGACCCTCTTGGCATAGTCGTCATGGTAACCTTAAAAGAAAACAGTATGTTCAAGGTTTGCTCAGTCGAGGTTAATATGAATGGCTGGAGTTTTGTTTGCGTGCACAAGTGTTTACAACTCGATGTTTGTTTCCGAGCTCGAGACAATATCCTCCAGCTAAACGGCAATTATTTTACCATCACATTTTAATCACGGGAATTCAAAGGGCGCCTCAAATGAAGGATAGGAAAACAAGTTAAAGGCTTTTTATCTAACCATCTCTCTGAGTGAAGTATAAAAGCCTAATTGAGAGAAAAATCCATAGCACCATCAGCACCCTGTCATGATCTGGCCATCTTTTCAAACTGGATAGCAAAATCTCAAGGATAGATGCGCAAGAAGAAGCTACCAACTTTAAATAAATTCGATTATAGCTGAAATCGGTCAGCCATATATCTCTTACACAACTGCAAGTAAGAAACCTAATAAATATAAAGTCAGAAATCTATACATCCATCATCTTCCGCTTTATCCTCTATTAGGGTCGCGGGGGGGTTTCCCATGCCCATCCAGGGGAGGGCGCTGGGCAGATAAACCAAGGACAGGATGCCACACTATCTCTGGGCACACGCTCACTCACACAAACACACTCTATATGGGACAATTTGGAGAATTTAATTTACCTTGATCCATGTTTTTGGACTGTGGGAGGAAACCGAAGAACCCGGAGGAAACCCACGCAGACACGGGGAGAACATGGAAACTCCACCCAGATTGAGATTCAAACCGGTTGAAAGGAGAACATGCAAACCACTAAGCCGCCGAGCTGCCCTAATAAAAGTTTTAAAAGTATATTTATTCATTCATTATCTACCACTTAATCCTCTATTAGGATCACATGGGGGGGGGGGGGTTCCCCATCCCGGCGGGGACGTTCGGGCACTGGGCAGATTTACCAAGGACAGAACGCCAATCTATCACTGGACACACACTCACTCACACACACACACTATGTGGGGCAATTTGGAGAACTCCACATGTTTGGACCATGGGGAAGCCGGAGAACCCGGAGGAAACCCACACGAACATGGGGAGAACATGTAAACTCCACTCAGATTGGGATTCGAACCGGGAATCCCTAGCACTGAGGAGAACATGCTAACCACTAAGCCACTGTGCCGCAAAGCCAGAATAAATCTGGTATAAAAAAATGTATGGACCAATTCCAATTGCTGCAGGCAGTCAATGAAGTAAGAGTGGCAACATAACAGGGAGTTTTTTCTTGCCACTGTCTCTTCAGCTTGCTCTTTGGGGGTTTAAAGGCTTATAACTCTGTAAAGCTGCTTTGTGATGATGTACTATTATAAAAATCACCTTATAAATAAATGACTTTAACTTAAACTAAAATTCCATCTGACAGCATTTTGTAAAAGCAAATGTTTTAGAGAAATTGGTTTAAAAGATCAGCGACCACCGACGGAAACACAACGACAGGTTAATGTTCATCCATTATCTCCCGCTTTATCCTCTATTAGGGTTGTGGTGGGGTTCCCCATGCCCATCCAGGGGAGAACGTCTCGGGCGCTGGGCAGATACACCCAGGACAGGACGCCAATCTATCACTGGACACACACTCACTCACACAGACACACTCTATATGGGGCAATTTTGAGAATTCAGTTGACTTGATCCATGTTTTTGTACTGTGGGAGGAAACCGGAGAACCCGGAGGAAACCCATGCAGACACGGGGAGAACATGGAAACTTCACCCAGATGGGGATTCGAACCGGGAATCCCTAGCGCTGAGAGGCAAACGTGCCGCCCACAGGTTAATGTTTGTCAATTTAATTGATTTATTTTATGCCCTGGTTGTAAAACACAGACCCTCCTTCCTTTTAGGGTAATGACTTCGGGAAGCACAGCACTGAATCTGCATTTGATTGGCACCACCATCCTGAAGGAGCTCCGTCACACTTCAGCTGGCAGCTCAATGAGCAGACCTCAATTCCATTCAACACTTTGGAGATTATATTTATATCTAAAAATGCTGAAGCCGTGCATCCTAAACACACCAAAGCTAATTTGAACCTCGGGGGGGCGGGGGGGGGGGGGGAATCAGAAGGGTCTTCCTTGTCCTAAACTCAGGTCGGGCAGCATTAATAAGGTGAGGCAAGTTGTTACGGGGTATCAGAAAAAGAAATGACACCGACACTCGGCCCCTTTGATTAAAACGCTTTGAAGTGACTCTGACTGATGGGATTCAGACTCGTAGGCAGCGAGTCTTGGCATGCATGGAGAATCCCGATTTATGAATCTGCCTCGTCAGTACACACATCCAAGCATTAGGACGGTCTTCATGCAGAGAGCCCCTGACACAACCACGTCTGACGCCACCCATACATCCCATAATACAACTTGACATCATTTTGCCTTGAGAATTTGTCGAGTAAGACGCTGCTGTCCCCGAAGAAATCACCCAATGTCCCTTCACCTTGTACCGAAATGTAAACACGATATGAATATATTATTCAGAATCGAGTGAAGCTGTTACAAACGCAAACCAGGACCTTCTGCATAATGCAGAATGCCCCCTGCATTCAACTTTAAACCAGAATACGACCTGCCCCTCTCTCTGACCAACATAAGCAGGCGGCAGAGGAGAAGAACCAAGAAAGATGTTTGCTGAATGCAGTTTTAAGGTTTTAAAGTGTTTTAATTGGATTCTGCTTCTAATTTGATTCATTATTTTTAATAATCGAAAATCTCCCTGTAGGCTTAGTGGTTTAGCATGTTCTCCTCTCAGCACTAGGGATTCCCGGTTCTGGGTGGAGTTTCAATGTTCTCCCCATGTCCATGTGGATTTCATCCGGGTTCTTCGGTTTCCTCCCACAGTCCAAAAACATGGATCAAGGTCAATTGAATTCTCCAAATTGCCCCATATAGAGTGTGTTTGTGTGAGTGAGTGTGTGTCCAGTAATAGATTGGTGTCCTCCTGCCCCCCCCCCCCAAGACCCTAATATAGGATAAAGCGGAAGATAATGGATGGATGGAAAGGTCCCTGTGACGAGGGGGGGGGGGGTTTGTTGGAAGAAATGACTATATGATTAATGAAGTCATTCGACACAAAAGCCATCCATCCATCCATCCATTAACTTCCCCTTTATCCTCTACTAGGGTCGCGGGGGGGGGGGGGTGTTCCCCATGCCCATCCAGGGGAGAACATTTCGCACGCTGGGCAGAAACACCCAGGACAGGGCGCCAATCTATCGCTGGGCACACACTCACTCAAACAGACACAAACACACTCAAATATGGGGCAATTCAGAGGGTGACTGTGGGAGGAAATCGAACAAAAAAAAATGCAGTGGAAATGGGGAGAACATGGAAACTCCAGCCAGATTGGGATTCGAACCTAGATCCCCAGAACTGAGAGGCGAATGTGCTAACCACTAAGCCACCATTCCACCCTTAATTAAATACATTCATCCATTATCTTCCGCTTTGTCCTCTACTAGGGTCAGTTCCCCGTGACCATCCAGGGGAGAACATTTCGGGGCTGGGCAGACAATTGATCACTGGGAACACTCACACAAACACACGGGGAGAACACGGAAACGCCACCCAGATTAGGATTCAAACCGGGAATGCCTAGCGCTGAGAGGAGAACATGCTACAACACTAAGCCACCGTGCCACATGTGTAGTAAATTGTAGTTTGCAAGCAAAACGTGTAAGCTCCTCTGCCACACAAGTACGTTCTGATTATTCAACAAGGCAGAACTCGCCATCATTCGGTCGTGACCATGTAGGTTGGTGTGGCTCTGGCCTCGGGCATACACTACACGGACAAACCTTTTGGAACACACCTCCTACTCACCGAATTCAGATGTTTCATTCAGTCCTATTGCAACAGCTGTATACAATCAAGTACCTGCCTCTCCATTGTCAACAATTTGCTCAGAACAGTCAGGGGAAGGCTTGTTATCTGTTCCAGCGTGACCGTGCCTTAGGGCACAAGCCAAGGGCTATAAATGTGACGTGGAATGAACCTGACTGGCCTGCACACAGCTCTGACCTCAACCCATCAAACACCTCCGGGATGAAACAGAACCAAGACTGTGAGCTAGACTCCCTGATTCGCCATCGGTCTCTGACCACGCAATGATTCTAAATCCCACAGGTTCTTTAGAATCGTGTAGAAAGCCTATTTAGAAAAGTTGAAGGGACACCATCTTGATATAGCAGGTCATACAGGATCCTGTGGGATCTAAACTAAAGGCAGTTGGGACTAAAGGTAGGTGTAGGTGTCCCAATACATCTACCAGAATAATTTGCCACCTGATATCCGTTAGGACTCATCTATTTAAGACTGCTTTCAAGACTTGATTGGTCCGTCGCTGTGTTGGATGTATCTGCCCAGCGCCCGAAACGTTCTCCCCTGGATGGGCATGGGGAACCCCCCCCTCACGACCCTAGTAGAGGATAAAGTGGAAGATAATGGATGGATGGATGTTCTGTTTGTACAGTGTCCTTGAGTGGCAAGAAAAGCACCTTTGAAAATGAAATGTTTATTTATTATTATTACCCATAGGCGGCACTGTGGCTTGGTGGTTAGCATGTTCTCCTCTCAGTGCTAGGGATTTCCAGTTCGAATCCCAATCTGGGTGGAGTTTCCATGTTCTCCCCGTGTCAGTGTGCGCCCGAAACCTTCTCTCATGATGGCAGGTCATACAGGATCCTGTGGGATCTAAACTAAAGGTAGTTGGGACTAAAGGTAGGTGTAGGTGTCCCAATACATCTACCAGAATAATTTGCCACCTGATATCCGTTAGGACTCATCTATTTAAGACTGCTTTCACAACTTGATTGGTCCGTCGCTGTCCCTGGGTCTATCTGCTCAGCGCCCGAAACGTTCTCCCCTGGATGGGCATGGGGAACCCCCCCCTCACGACCCTAGTAGAGGATAAAGTGGAAGATAATGGATGGATGGATGTTCTGTTTGTACAGTGTCCTTAAGCAGCAAGAAAAGCACCTTTGAAAATAAAATGTTTATTTATTATTATTACCCATGGGCGGCACTGTGGCTTGGTGGTTAGCATGTTCTCCTCTCAGTGCTAGGGATTCCCAGTTCGAATCCCAATCTGGGTGGAGTTTCCTCTTTGAATCATTGAAGCAATTGCTCACAGCTGGGCAACACGGTGACTTAGTGGTTAGCATGTTATAGGGACTTCCGGTTCGAATCCCCATCTGGGTGGAGTTTCCATGTTCTTCACGTGTCAGTGTGGGTTTCCTCCGGGTTGTCCGGTTTCCTTCCACAGTCCAAAAACATGGATCAAGGTCAATTGAATTCTCCAAATTGCCCCATATAGAGTGTGTTTGTGTGACTGAGTGTGTGCCCAGCGATGGATTGGTGTCCTGTCCTCGGTGTATCTGCCCAGCGCCCAAAACCTTCTTCCCATGATGCCCCCCCCCGCGACCCTAGTACAGGATAAAGCGGAACATAATGGATAGATTATTACCCATATCAGATAAATTAACGACGATGGCTTTATGACGTTTGCTCTGTACTCCCACATCATGTTGGCATTTGCAGGTGTAGAGTATGCGATAGCTGTATGGTAGGTAGATTTCGCACTTAATCCTAAACCCAGACTGGCTCGTTGAGTCAGAGAGGATTACTTGACAGCTTTGCAAGAACTAAATAGATGAAGGAGTGTTGTACTTGTGCTTGGGTGAGCAAATTCAGATTTGTTCTGCATCACGAAGAGAACAGATGAAGTAGTACTCAGTCTGGCGGAAACATTCATTCGTTCATTCATTATCTCCCACTTTATCCTCTATTAGGGTCGCGGTGGGGTTCCCCATGCTCATCCAGGGGAGAATGTCTCGGGCGCTGGGCAGATACACCCAGGACAGGGCGCCAATCCATCGCTGGGCACACACTCACTCACACAGACACACTCTATATGGGGCAATTTTGAGAATTCAATTGACTTGATCCATGTCTTTGGACTGTGGGAGGAAACCGGAGAACCCGGAGGAAACCCATGCGGACACGGGGAGAACATGGAAACTTCACCCAGATGGGGATTCGAACCGGGAATCCCTAGTGCTGAGTGGAGAACATGCTAACCACTAAGCCACCGTGCCGCCGCGCAGCTGTTATTCAATCAGGAATTTCTAAGTGTCCTTGTGTGCCTGTGTGTCCTACAATTTTCTTCAGAACACACACACACACACACACACACACACACACACACACACACACACACACACACACACACACACACACACACACACACGTTCATTTTTCCATCGGACTTTATTGAAATAGTAAAAGCACAGAGCAGAATGGGAAAGTCATGTTCCTTTGGGTTTCAAAAAAACATTCTGAACTTAAACCCGATTGTTATCTGTGTAAATACACCGCGATGGGGCACAGATTCCTAATTAAAGACAAACAGAGCGATATTAAAATTTGATTGACTTGTTCAGGATGGGAATGAGGGTAAAAATGTACTACACAAATAAATGGGCAGTAGCCTGTGTGACCATCTACCAGGTCTGGATTTCTAACTGGGTAAAGCAAAGAGCTTATTGTACATTATAATCAAAACCTGACCATTTATTCAGTCATTATCTCCTGCTTAAGCCTGTACTGGTGTGTGTGTGTGTGTGTGTGGGGGGGGGGGGTTCGCCATGCCCATCGCCATGCCCTTCCAGGGGAGAATGTCTCAGGCGCTGGGCAGATACACCAAGCACAGGACACCAATCTATCACTGGACACACACTCACTCACACAAACATACTATATATAGGGCAATACCTTGAGGATACCCACGCAGACACGGGGAGGACATGGAAACACCCAGATAGGGATCCGAACCAGGATCCCCAGCGCTGAAAGGAGAACATACTAACCACTACACCACCGTGTCACTACAAACCATCCATCCATCCATTATCTTCCGCTTCATCTTCTAGGGAATAGGGTCGCGGGGGTGGGGGGTGGGGGGGCGTTTCGGGTGCTGGGCAGATACACCCAGGACAGGACACCAATCTATCGCTGGGCACACACTCATTCACTCACATAAACACACTATATGGGGCAATTTGAAGAACTCAATTGACCTTGATCCATGTTTTTGGATCAAGTTTTGGAAACTCCACCCAGATTGAGATTCGAACCCGGGAATCCCTAGTGCTGAGAGGAGAACATGCCAACCACTAAGCCACGGGGCCGCCGTCGCTACAAACCACCGACCAATAAACCTATAATATTAATACAATTGCTGGGGATCCAGGTTTGAGTTTCCTCTGGGTTTTCCGGTTTCCTTCCTTCCACAGTCCAAAAAATGGATTCAAGGTAAATTGAATGCTCCAAATTGCCCCATATAGAGTGTGTGTGCGTCTGTGTAAGTGAGTGTGCCCAGTGATAGATTGGTGTCCTGTCATGGGTGTATCTACCCAACGCCCGAAACATTCTCCCCTGGATGGGCATGGGGAACCCCCCCACGACCCTAATAGAGGATTAGGTGGAAGATAATGGACGGATGAATAATATAAGTGCATGCACTGTTCCTCTCAGGAGGATTTGTGTGGTCAGGTACCGCTGTACTCTTACTTTCAAGACCTTTACTATAAAGGGGTTCCTTAAGGTTACAGATTTGTGCTCCACACCAAATGCATAATTCAAGTGCAGCAGTGTTCTGCAGCTCGCAGACTGTGTGTGAAGCCACCACTAAGGCCAGAGAGATGTTGGAAATCGTTTGCAGGTCCAGAGAAACGATACTAAAGATGTATTGTATTAACCGTAGAACACACACAAAGCCTAATTTGGATTTTGCGTTTATCAGAAGTTCTAACATACTTCTTATGGGAGGGGGGGGGGTGTTTTGGGCGCTGGGCAGATACACCCAGGACAGGGGGGCAATCTATCGCTGGGCACATATGGGAAATCGATGCAATGCAAATAAAATCTTCCCAAAAACATCTTAACTCACCTGAAGATCATCCTCTTCCTCCTTTACAGAGCTCACAGTGTTACAGTCTGCCACCACAATGGCTGAGAAGGACTTGGTCCAAACGCTGCTGTAGCTCGATAGTCTTTTTTAATGCAGAGGACACCGGGTGAACACAGCCAGTAACTGAAGGACGACAACAAGGACCGCCCCACATAACACAAACAAGGTCCAACTCAACACACAAGGAAGGAAGGTCTTAAATACAGTCAAAGGGAAGTCACATGACAGGGACACTAATCATCCAATCAACCGGAAGTCCAAACCCAGAAACCAGGAGATGGCGCCAAAGTCATTCCTGACACTCGAGGGGTTCCCCATGCCTGTTCTACATATATATATATATATATATATATATATATATATATATATATATAT
>JAFMOD010000726.1:172025-235167 GCA_019802435.1 Corydoras maculifer
GATACACACAGATACACACAGATACTTATCTTACAGGCTCAAAGCTGCTGAATTGCATTAATCAGATGGAACTGGGGAGAGGCCCGGGGCACTGGGTCTGATACAGGGTGGTGATGAGCACCTTCATATCTGAAGACAGCAGCTTTTAAAAAGTTCCAGTCCTGTACTTTTCAAGATAGAAGACTGAGTCATTCACAGAGACGGGATGATCTGCGCCATCAATCCCGTAAAACATAGAAAATACGGCGGCACGGACTCTCAGCGCTGGGGATCCAGGTTCGAATCCGATCTAGGTAGAGTGTTGGGCTAATCTGAAGGTTGAGGGTTCATATGTGGGCCCTTGTAAGTCTCTTTGGGTAAATGCTTCTGTTAAATGAACAAATGTAAATTTAAGTGTGTGTGTGTGTGTGTGTGTGTGTGTGTGTGTGTGTGCGTGTGCGTTCTGACACCAGCCAAGAATGTTGTGGAACTTGCAAGTCTGTTTAAAAAAAAAAAGTGCCTGCTAAATGTGTGTGTGTGTGTGTGTGAGTGTGTGTCCAGTGATAGATTGACGTCCTGTTCTGGGTGTATCTGCCCAGCGCCTGGAACGTTCACCCCTGGATTGGTATGGGGAACCCCCCCCCCCCCACGACCCTAATAGAGGATAAAGCTGAAGATAATGGATGGATGGAACATAATGTATTAAACTCCACAAGTATGTCATGGGTGAATTGTTGATCTGAAGAACCAGCATGTTCTCAGTCCCTGGTTTTTCAAATTGAGGTCATGCAGAGAGCCATCAAGTTTTTCTGTTCCCACTGTGGACAAGTGCAGAAGTGCGGTGTCATAGGCACCCCCCCCCCCCCAAACTCTCATCATTAAGCACCTGTCAACAAAATCACCATCCAAATAGCCATGAGGAGCTTTAGGGTGCAGAGACATTGCTTAGCTGTGGTATTATGGGGTGTGCAGGTCAAAATGGAGGATAGGGGGGAGGGGGGGCAGCATACCACAAAGACAATGCAGTGTGAGTAGAGATTGGCTCGTAGGCTTTTTGTAAAACATGTTAAAGGTCAGACAGCCTGGTACTGTGTGGTCACATTGCATCAGAGATACATATGTGACACTGTAGCCACGAGGCTTTACCCAACCCCTGTACATCGCCCTGTGTGAATGTGTCCATCTCTAACCCTCTCACTCATACTGATTCAATCTGCCCCCGGCTTTGTACTAACGGATTGAAATGGTGGCTTGTTCGGGTTCGTTGGTAACTCTCATCATCAACCCTTTTTTTAAAGGGAAATTTAGCAATCTTCACATAATATTAAGCTATGTGTAGTTTAAATTGGTGGCACGGTGGCTTAGTGATTAGCATGTTCTCCTCTCAGTGCTGGGGATTCCCGGTTCGAATCCCATTCTGGGTGGAGTTTCCATGTTCTCCCCGTTTCTGCAGGGGTTTCCTTCCACAGTCTAAAAAAATGGATTTAAGATAAAGTGAAATTAAATTGGGTCATTTATTGGACGCTTTTATCCAAAGTGACTTACAAGCTGAGCACAGGGTTCATCACAACATCCCTGGAGCAATGAGGGTTAAGGGTCTTGCTCAAGGACCCACACTATGCGCGGTAGCTCAGTGGTTAGGGTGTTGGGTTATCAATCTGAAGGTTGGGGGTTCAAATCCCAGATCAACTGAAGTTACCAGTGTGGGTCCTTGAGCAAGACCCTTAACCCTCATGGTCCAGGGATGTTGTGATAAACCCTGTGCTCACCTTGTAAGTCGCTTTGGATAAAAGCGTCCAATAAATGACCAAATGTTAATGTAAATGTAAACTTCAGTGGACCTGGGATTTGAACCCCCAATGTTTAGATTGATAGCCCAACACCGTAACCACTGAACTAACCCGCCTCAAAATTATCCAAATTGCCCCATATAGAGCGTGTGTGTGCCCAATGATAGATTGGTGTCCTGTCCTGGGTGTATTTTCCCAGCGCCCGAAACGTTCTCCCCTGGATGTGCATGGAGGGAGAACGTTTCGGGCGCTGGGCAAATACATCCAAGCCAGGGCACCGATCTATTGCTTGGCACACTCACACACACACACACACACACACACAGACACACTCTATATGGGGCAATTTGGAGAATTCAATTGACCTTGATCCATGTTTTTGGACTGTGGGAGGAAACCGGAGAACCCGGAGGAAACCCACACGGACACGGGGAGAACATGGAAACTCCACCCAGATGGGGATTCGAACAGGGAATCCCTAGTGCTGAGAGGAGAACATGCTAATAGCCCTCATTTAACAGTCAATCTGCTAATGGTTCAACCTTTTTGAATAATGTTTGAATTGTGCTGCAGGCATTTATTTGTAATGTATTAAAATACATTAAAAAAAGTTATTGGCACTAAAAACTTTTTGTTTCCTGTCTGTAAAATAAAGATTCAACTGAAATGCAGGTTTTTTTTTAAACAGTAAGTGTTTAACGTTTCTGGAATTGGGATTTGTTCATAAGGATCTACAATTAAACACACGTTTCTTTTTCATACT
Organism: Corydoras maculifer; assembly: GCA_019802435.1. Classification (NCBI taxonomy): domain Eukaryota; kingdom Metazoa; phylum Chordata; class Actinopteri; order Siluriformes; family Callichthyidae; genus Corydoras; species Corydoras maculifer. The sequence goes on from JAFMOD010000726.1 coordinate 174,558, forward strand.
TGAAAATAAATGAAATCAGCTGGATGCTTCTCCTCTTAACTTCATTTCTTAAGCATCAGGAAATTTTATGCTCTGAGTAGCGGCACGGTGGCTTAGTGGTTTAGCATGTTCTCCTCTCAGCACTAAGGATTCCCTGTTCGAATCCCCATCTGGGTGGAGCTTCCATGTTCTTCCCATGTCCGTGTGGGTTTCCACCGGGTTGGCGCCCTGTCCTGGGTCTATCTGCCCAGCACTTGAGACGTTCTCCCCTGGATGGGCATGGGGAACCCCCCCGACCCTAATAGAGGATAAAGCGGGAGATAATGAATGAACATTAACCTGTGGGGTGGCACGGTGGCTTAGTGGTCAGCACGTTGCCTCTCAGCTCTTGGGATTCCCGGTTCGAATCCCCATCTGGGTGGAGTTTCCATGTTCTCCCCGTGTCCGCGTGGGTTTCCTCCGGGTTCTCCGGTTTCCTCCCACAGTCTAAAAACATGGACTCGTCAATTGAATTCTCAAAAATTGCCCCATATAGAGTGTGTCTGTGTGAGTGAGTGTGTGCCCAGTGATGGATTGGCGCCCTGTCCTGGGTCTATCTGCCCAGCGCCCGAGACGTTCTCCCCTGGATGGGCATGGGGAACCCCACCACAACCCTAATAGAGGATAAAGTGGGAGATAATGAATGAATGAATTTTATGCTCTGAGTAATTGAAATTCGAATGAAAATGAGCAACATGACAGGAAGAAGCAACTCATAAATTGTGGCCCCAAGTCGAAATGTTAATTGGGATGAACTCAATTTCCTGTTTTTAATTAATACCTAACTCAATTTTCTGACGGTTAACTTCAGCGCGGTTGGTTACAGATAAAGCTCGCCGAAAATGAAGACAAAATGAAAAAGTGTTTTTTCTTTGATGTAAATAGAATGTACAGAGGTTTTTCAAATGACTCTGTAATCTCAGAAAACAAGTCACACACACACACACATTTCCTACATAATGGGGACACAGCCAGATGAGGACCACCCTTTTTTAAGATTTAGCAATCTTCACATAATATTAAGCTATGTGTAGTTTAAATTGGCGGCACGGTGGCTTAGTGGTTAGCATGTTCTCCTCTCAGCACTGGGGATTCTCGGTTCGAATCCCCATCTGGGTGGAGTTTCCATGTTCTCCCTGTGTCTGCGTGGGTTTCCTCCGGGTTCTCCGGTTTCCTCCCACAGTCCAAAAACATGGATCAAGTCAATTGAATTTTCCAAATTGCCCCATATAGAGTGTGTCTGTGTGAGTGAGTGTGTGCCCAATGATGGATTGACGCCCTGTCCTGGGTCTATCTGCCCAGCGCCTGAGACGTTCTCCCCTGGACGGGCATGGGGAACCCCACTGCGACTCTAATAGAGGATAAAGCGGGAGATAATGAATGAATGAATAATATACAACTATAAATATATCTATCTATCCATTATTTACCGCTTTATCCTCTATTAGGGTAGCAGTGGGGGGTTCCCTATGTCCATCCAGGGGAGAACGTTTCAGGTGCTGGGCAGATAGACCCAGGACAGGACACCAATCTATCACTGGGCACACTCAATCACCGTGGGGTGGCACGGTGGCTCAGTGGTTAGCATGTTCTCCTCTCAGCACTAGGGATTTCCAGTTCGAATCCCCATCTGGGTGGAGTTTCCATGTTCTCCTTGTGTCTGCGTGGGTTTGCTCCTGGTTCTCCAATTTCCTCCCACAGTCCAAAAACATGGATCAAGTCTATAGAGTTTTCCAAATTGCCCGATAAAGAGTGAGAGTGTGAGTGTGTGTGTGCCCAGCGATAGATTGGTGTCCTGTGCTGGGTCTATCTGCCCAACGCCCGAAACATTCTCCCCTGGATGGGCATGGGGAACCCCCCCACGACCCTAATAGAGGATAAAGTGTAAGATAATGGATGGATGGACAGTGGGATTTTCTGGATTTTATTTCCAATTCTGTCTCTCACAGCTGAATTGTACTTACAATCAAACTTACAGACCTCTCTGTTTTGTTGTCGGTGGAAAATCTTTGGCAAAACCAGCAGTGTAGCAAATACCAATTTACCCAAATGTACATTTGTATGTACTGTAAAGAAGCTTCTGAGGTCAAACAGAAAGCAAAAAGAGTATGAGTTTGGATATCCACGGTTCCTTCGCACACATTTGTGCGTCTTCAAAGCTTTTTTTTATCCGCTTGATTTCACAAGATGTTTGCCACCTCCGTAAATGTCACGGCGCACTGCTATTTGACGTCGGAGGAGGTTGAGGGAAGGTCAAGTAAATAAATGTCAGATCTGTTGGCACACCAAGTTGTGGTTTTATGATGAAATACAGATCGCATATTTCATTATTTAAAAAAAAATAAAATAAAAAAATTTTGTAGATTCAAATGAGTTTTATTGGCATGACTGTATGTGGAACTATCGCCAAAGCATTAGAGAAATAATCCAAAAAACAATAAAAGAAACAATATTTAGCTATTCATTATCTTTCGCTTTATCCTCTATTAGGGTCGCGGTGGGGTTCCCCATGCCCATCCAGGAGAGAACGTCTCGGGCGCTGGGCAGATACACCCAGGACAGGACACCAATCTATCACTGGACACATTCACTCACACACGCAGACACACTCTATATGGGGCAATTTGGAGAATTCAGTTGACCTTGATCCATGTATTTGGACTGTGGGAGGAAACTGGAGAACCCGGAGGAAACCCACATGGACACGGGGAGAACATGGAAACTCCACCCAGTGCCATCGTTATAAAGTTTTAAAAGTATCGCTGGACACACACTCACTCACACAGACACACTCTATATGGGGCAATTTGGAGAATTCAGTTGACCTTGATCCATGTATTTGGACTGTGGGAGGAAACTGGAGAACCCGGAGGAAACCCACATGGACACGGGGAGAACATGGAAACTACACCCAGATTGGGATTCAAACCGGGATTCCCTAGCGCTGAGAGGAGAACATGCTAAACCACTAAGACACCGTGCCGTCGTTATAAAGTTTTAAAAGTATCACTGGGCACACACTCACTCACACACACTCTATATGGGGCAATTTAGAGCATTCAACTTACCTTGAATCCATGTTTATGGACTGTGGGAGGAAACCGGAACCAGGAATGAGGATCCAGGAACATGGAACCTCCACCCAGAACCCTCATGGTGCAGATAATCTGAGGTCAGCACTGTTTTGCTTAAAATATGGAAAACTATGGGCATCTTCTCACAATGCATCTGCACCACAACAAGAATCTGAATTACATTAAAGCTTAGTTGTTAATTTTATTAATTTGTTCTGTGCAAATATGCAGTCTAAGCCATAATTGTACACTTTTTCATCTCAATGAATTGCTCTTATTAAATAGTTTTTAATTATGCCCTTCAACATCAGTTTGAGGGGGCACGGTGGCTTAGTGGTTAGCATGTTCTCCTCTCAGCACTAGGGATTCCCAGTTCGAATCCCCATCTGGGTGGAGTTTCCATGTTCTCCCCGTGTCTGCATGGGTTTCCTCCGGGTTCTCCGGTTTCCTCCCACAGTCCAAAAACATGGAACAAGTTAATTGAGTTCTCAAAATTGCCCCATATACAGTGTGTCTGTGTGAGTGAGTGTGTGCCCAGCGATGGATTGGCACCCTGTCCTGGGTGTATCTGCCCAGCGCCCGAGATGTTCTCCCCTGGATGGGCATGGGGAACCCCCCTGCGACCCTAATAGAGGATAAAGCAGAAGATAATGAATGAATCAATGAATGAACATCAGTTTGAGATTATATCAATTTATATTCATTACCAACGCTTTTTTATAATTATCTACCCAGCGACCACAACATTCTCCCCTGGATGGGCATAGAGAACCCCCCCCCCCTCGCGACCCTAGTAGAGGATTACACAGAAAATAATGAAGGAATGAATTTATTAATGAATGTTTTGAGCTAGGGTGGCACGGTGGCTTAGTGGTTAGCACGCCCTTGTGTGTAATTATTTTTAATAATTTCGAAAAGCTGACTTGGGTGAATTAGCGCTTAGCATGTTCTCCTCTCAGCGCTAGGGTTTCCCGGGTGGAGTTTCCATGTTCTCCCCGTGTCCACGCGGGTTTCCTCCGGGTTCTCCGGTTTCCTCCCACAGTCCAAAAAAAACATGGATCAAGTCAATTGAATTCTCCAAATTGCCCCATATAGAGTGTGTCTGTGTGTGAGTGAGTGTGTGCCCAGTGATAGATTGGCACCCTGTCCTGGGTCTATCTGCCCAGCGCCCGAAATGTTCTCGCCTGGATGGGCATGGAGAACCCCCCCGCGACCCTAGTAGAGGATAAAGCTGAAGATAATGGATGGATGTTTTAAGCTATTATATTCATTCATTCATTCATTCATTCATTCATTATCTCCCGCTTATCCTCTATTAGGGTCGTGGGGGGGTTCCCCATGCCCATCCAGGGGAGAACATCTCGGGCGCTGGGCAGATAGACCCAGGACAGGGCGCCAATCCATCGCTGGACACACACTCACTCACACAGACACACTCTATATGGGGCAATTTTGAGAATTCAATTAACTTGATCCATGTTTTTGGACTGTGGGAGGAAACCGGAGAACCCGGAGGAAACCCACGCAGACACGGGGAGAACATGGAAACTCCACCCAGATGGAGATTCGAACCGGGAATCCCTAGCGCTGATAGGAGAACATGCTAACCACTAAACCACCGTGCCGCCGCTATTATATTGTATTCATTAATATATATTGAGCTGTACACTCATCAAATGCATTGAAATATCATTTGAATGCACAATGATGAAATGCTATTTATTAAATTTGATGAAATCTTTTATAATCAGTGTTAAGGCAAGTCATGCAGCTTCGCAGCATTTCGAGCATCAGTACCAAACAGCTCAGCTTCCTAGAGAATGCTTTGAAACAGCACGATAAGCCAGTCTGGCTCTCTAACGGGGAGAGAAACTCCACGCTGCACTCGCCTCTTATAGAACCCGAGCTGAGCCTCTCAGCGGGGTGTGCTGGAGTCATTTAGCGGCTGTAATTTGCTAAATGCTTTCATTCAGTGAAGCTCGCTGCTGGTAATTGGCCTTGAGCCTCACACCGCACACTCGCTGAGATTCCTTACTGCTGACTCCAGATCTGAGGAGCCCGACGTCCAGATACACAGCGCATCCATCCGCTCTGCCTAATGAGTCTTATTTCTTATGAATAAGGGTTTAACATCAATGTAAAGGTGGATGCTGGGAATGAAGACAGGTCTGTGCAGGTCATGGTACATAACTCTTCGAAAACACGTCTTTTCTGAGATGTTGCTGTGGATTTAAATACATTCATTCATTCATTATCTCTCGCTTTATCCTCTATTAGGGTCGCGGTGGGGTTCCCCATGCCCAACTAGGGGAGAACATCTCGGGCGCTGGGCAGATACACCCAGGACAGGGCGCCAATCCATCGCTGGGCACACACTCACTCACACAGACACACTCTATATGGGGCAATTTTGAGAATTCAATTAACTTGTTCCATGTTTTTGGACTGTGGGAGGAAACCGGAGAACCCGGTGGAAACCCACGCAGACACGGGGAGAACATGGAAACTCCACCCAGATGGGGATTTAAACCGTGAATCCCTAGTGCTGAGAGGAGAAGATGCTAAACCACTAAGCCACCGTGCCGCCAATTTAAATACAAGGTTGTTGTTTTTTTTTTTGGAAACAATTAATAAATTAATTAATTACATTTAGGGCGGCACGGTGGCTTAGTGGTTAGCACGTTCGCCTCTCAGCACTAGGGATTCCTGGTTCGAATCCCCATCTGGTTCTCCGGTTTCCTCCCACAGTCCAAAAACATGGATCAAGTCAATTGAATTCTCCAAATTGCCCCATATAGAGTGTGTCTGTGTGAGTGAGTGTGTTGCCCAGCGATGGATTGGCGCCCTGTCCTGGGTCTGTCTGCCCAGTGCCTGAGATGTTCTCCCCTGGATGGGCATGGGGAACCCCACCACGACCCTAATAGAGGATAAAGCGGGAGATAATGAATGAATTAATTACATTTACTCATCAATGGGCGGCACAGTGGATTAGTGGTTAGTATGTTCTCCTCTCAGCGCTTGGGATTCAGGTTTGAATCCCAAACTGGACGGAGTTGCGCCTGGGTTTCCTCCAGGTTCTCTGGTTTCCTCCCACAGTCCAAAATTGCCCCATATAGAATGCGTCTGTGTGTGTGAGTGTGTGCCCAGTGATACATTGGCACCCTGTCCTGGGTGTATCTGCCCAGCGCCTGAAACATTCTCCCCTGGATGGGCATGGAGAACCCTACTGCAACCGTAGTAGAGGATAAAGCAGAAGATCATGGATGGATGAACATTGTGGACACAGGGAGAACATGGAAACTCCACCCAGATTGGGATTCGAACCTGGATCCCCAGCGTTGAGAGGAAAACATTCATTCATTCATTATCTCCCGCTTATCCTCTATTAGGGTCGTGGTGGGGTTCCCCATGCCCATCCAGGGGAGAACGTCTCGGGCGCTGGGGAGATACACCCAGGACAGGGCGCCAATCCATCGCTGGGCACACACTCACTCACACAGACACACTCTATATGGGGCAATTTTGAGAATTCAATTAACTTGATCCATGTTTTTGGACTGTGGGAGGAAACCGGAGAACCCGGAGGAAACCCACGCAGACACGGGGAGAACAAGAGAGGAGAACATGCCACACATATTACACACACACACAAATATCAAGCCATCAGTGTTTTAAGTTTGCTACTCTACTTCTGCTCCAGAGCTATATGATTAGGAATCAGTGACTCACACACAAACAGCAACAAAGCCAAATGATTCCTCATTAAAATTGAATCAAAGTGTTTTTCAAGATTAAAAGGAATCATTAATAAAGTGATAACCATCCAAAGCCTTTGGAAATTTCATGTTTTCATCTAATCAGGACAGAGCACGCTGAGGTGCGCAGTGGACCGGGTGTGTGCTGATGGTTTTAATGGTTGTTTGGATTTAAATGCTGATTATGAAAAGCTTGCTATGGATAGATTGGTAGTCTTTCTAACTAGTAGTAATATAGCCATCCATGGTTGGCATGTTCTCCTCTCAGCACTAGGGATTACCGGTTCGAATCCCAATCTGAGTGGAGTTTCCATGTTCTCCCCGTGTCTATGTGGGTTTCCTCCGGGTTCTCCGGTTTCCTCCCACAGTCCAAAAATATGGATCAAGGTCAATTGAATTCTCCAAATTGCCCTATTAAGAGTGTGTCTGTGTGAGTGAGTGTGTTCCCAGTGATAGATTGGCGCCCTGTCCTGGGTGTATCTGCCCAGAGCCTGAAACGTTCTCCCCTAGATGTGCATGGGGAACCCCACCACGACCCTAATAGAGGATAAAGCGGAAGATATAGAAAGGATGGAAAACAAATTAACAATAATGACAGATCGAATTATAATAATCTCGCGGGCCAGACGTGGCCCGCAGGCCTTGAGTTTAAAGCTTATGGGCTACAGTCTGTCTGTAAGTGTAGAATTACAAAGCTCATCTCTATGGTGCGACAGCACGGTGGCTTAGTGTTTAGCATGTTCTCCTCTCAGCGCTAGGGATTCCCGGTTCCAATCCCCATCTGGGTGGAGTTTCCATGTTCTCCCCGTGTCCGCATGGGTTTCCTCCAGGTGCACCAGTTTCCTCCCACAGTTCAAAAACATTGATCAAGTTAATTGAATTCTCCAAATTGCCCCATATAGAGTGTGTCTGTGTGAGTGAGTGTGCCCAGCAATAGATTGGCACCCTGTTCTGGATGTACTTGGCTGCTCTAAATTGTCCCTAAATAGTGTGTGTGCATCTGTGTGTGTGTGTGTGTGTGTGTGTGTGTGTGAGAGAGAGAGTGTGCAATAGATTGGCACCCTGTCCTGGGTGTATCTGCCCAGCGCCTGAAACGTTCTCCTCTAGGTGGGCATGGGGAACCCCCCCCACGACCCTAGTAGAGGATAAAGTGGAAGATGATGGATGGATGGATGGATTATGGGAATTAATCAGCTTTGGAAGGGGTCAGTATATGCAGTGTATGAAACAGTTTTAAACACTTATGGGTTAAAAAAACATCAACAACAAAAAAAAAAAGAAAAAACAGATGGACCCTGGTTTAAACTTTGCTTTTGTCTCCAGGGTCATGTAATGACTTTTTAGGGTCAAGTAGATAATTAGGCCGTTTGTGGAAGCAGGTTGTTCATTCCACTAAACTCCTTTCTGAGAGGAATGGCAGGTTTTATTGTAAATGTATGAGTTTCCATGTTCTCCCCATGTCCGCATGGGTTTCCTCCAGGTGCACCAGTTTCCTCCCACAGTCCAGAAACATGGATCAAGTTCAATTGGATTCTCCAAATTGCCCCATATAGAGTGTGTCTGTGTGAGTGAGTGAGTGTGTGTGTGCCCAGTGATAGATTGGCACCCTGTCCTGGGTCTATCTGCCCAGCGCCTAAAACGTTCTCCCCTAGATGGACATGGGGAACCCCACCGCGACCCTAATAGAGGATAAAGCGGAAGGTAATGAATGAATGGAACTTTTTTACGTCTTTTGGGGTTTGATGTGGTTGGGTCCGGCATGCCCACATTAGTTATCAGCATGTTGTGATCAGTAACATCGTTGTTTTTGCCTGCAAGCCTACATCCCACATTACATTACAATGCAGTTTTTTATGAATATCTAATGGTGAGTAACAGAAGGTTAGTGTGTTATTGTAAGCTCTGAAGTGTTTTTTACATTCATTTATAGGCTGAATTAATTTTACTGAAATAGCTTTTTTTAGTACAATCTCGTACTTGATGAATTGGGCTTTAAAGCCATCGATCACACATTGAGTTTCTTATTGAAATCACCGGGGTGTAGAAACCACATGCAAAAATAAAGTTACCTCCAATGCTTTGTATCAAAACGTATTGTATTGAACTTAGATCAGAGGTTGTTCCAGCTTTCCAAATTCAGGCTAATTAATACAACTGATCGTCACCCGCACTTCCATCCATCCATTATATTCCACTTTATCCTCTACTAGGGTTGCGGGGGGGGGGGGGGGGTTCCCATGCCCATCCAGGGTAGAACATCTCGCTGGGCAGATACACCCAGTACAGGGCGCCAATCTATTGTTGGACACACAGACACACTCTATATGGGGCAATTTGAGAATTCAATTGACTTGATCCATGTTTTTGGACTGTGGGAGGAAACCGGAGAACCCGGAGGAAACCCACACGGACATGGGGAGAACCCTTGTGTGGGATTCGATTGTCGGCTTAGAACTCAGCATTCCAAATTTATTTTATTGATCGATTCATACATTCACAGCGATGGATTGGCGCCCTGTCCTGGGTCTATCTGCCCAGCACCCGAGACGTTCTCCCCTGGATGGGCATGGGGAACCCCACCGCGACCCTAATAGAGGATAAGCGGAAGATAATGGATAAAAGGATTCATACATTCATTATCTTCCACTTAATCCTCTACTCTACTAGGGTCGCAGGGGTAGGGGTGTGTGGTGGGGGGGTTGTTTCGAGAACTGGGCAGTTACACCCAGGACGCCAATCTATCTCTGGGAACACACTCACTCACTCACACAGACAAACGCACTATCACACACTTCATGGGGCAATTTAGAGAAATCAATTTACCTTGAAGACAGGGGCGGCACGGTGGCATAGTGGTCAGCAGTGGAGTTTCCATGTTCTCCCCGTGTCCACATGGGTTTCCTCCGGGTTCTCTGGTTTCCTCCCACAGTCCAAAAACATGGATCAAGTTAATTGAGTTCTCAAAATTGCCCCATATAGAGTGTGTGTGTAAGTGAGTGTGTGCCCAGGGATGGATTGGCGCCCTGTCCTGGGTCTATCTGCCCAGCGCCCGAGACGTTCTCCCCTGGATGGGCATGGGGAACCCCACCGTGACCCTAATAGAGGATAAAGCGGGAGATAATGAATGAATGAATTTACCTTGAAGACATGTTTTTGGACTGTGGAAGGAAACCAATGCAATGCAATGCGGAGAACCCGGAGGAAACCAATGCAGACACGGGGAGAACATGGAAACTCCACCCAGATTGGGATTCGAACCGGGAATCCCTAGAGCTGAGAGGAGAACATGCTAAACACTAAGGCACCGTGCCATCCTCCAATTCTATTTACATTAATAGAAGTCTAATTCTGAGACTCTGTGCAGGCCGCTGGTATTTATTATTGACCAGCTTTTGAAAACCGTAATTCTGGGAACAGACACTGATGTTATTCAAAAACCAAAAGAAAAACAATGAAAGAAAACAAACGTACACATTCATATAAAAAGTTTAAAGCACTGTTTGCGCTTCAAACTTTTTGCCTTGTTATTGTTGTTATTAAGTTTATTTACATGACTTATTGCTTGCACTCGAGCGTCCTGAGTGTGATGGGGTGTGCTTTGGCAAACCCATCAATCAAACCGACTTCTCATCCACTATTCTGACACCTGATTACAGTTAAAGCAAAGACCATGGACGGCTTAAGATGGATGATCCAAATAGAGTAGAAAACTTTTTCATTCATTCATCCATCCATTATCTCCTGCTTTATCCTCTATTAGGGTCGTGGTGGGGTTCCCCATGCCCATCCAGGGGAGAACGTCTCGGGCGCTGGGCAGATAGACCCAGGACAGGGCACCAATCCATCGCTGGACACACACTCACTCACACAGACACACTCTATATGGGGCAATTTTGAGAATTCAATTGACTTGATCCATGTTTTTGGACTGTGGGAGGAAACCGGAGAACCCGGAGGAAACCCACGCAGACACGGGGAGAACATGGAAACTCCACCCAGATGGGGATTCGAACCGGGAATCCCTAGCGCTGAGAGGAGAACATGCTAAACCACTAAGCCACCATGCTGCCTTTATTTGGATATTATTTTGATTTAATAAGTTTTCTACCGGCGGCACAGTGGCTTAGTGGTTTAGCATGTTCTCCTCTTCCCGGTTCGAATCTCCATCTGGGTGGAGTTTCCAGGTTCTCCTCGTGTCCGAGTGGGTTTCCTCCGGGTTCTCCGGTTTCCTCCCACAGTCCAAAAACAGGGATCAAGTCAATTGAGTTCTCCAAATTGCCCCATATAGAGTGTGCCTGTGTGAGTGAGTGTGTGTCCAGTGATAGATTGGCGCCCTGTCCTGGGTGTATTTGCCCAGCACCCGAAACGTTCTCCTCTGGATGGGCATGGACCCAGGACAGAACGCCAATCTACTTACTGGATACACACTCTCTCACACACACACACACACACACACACACACACACACACACACACACACACACACACTCTATATGGGGCAATTTGGAGAATTCAATTGACCTTGATCCATGTTTTTGGACTGTGACAGGAAACAGGAGAATCCGGAGGAAACCCACGCGGACATTTGGAGAACATGGAAACTCCACCCAGATTGGGATTCAAACCTGGAATTCCCAGCACTGAGAGGAGAACATGCTAACCAGTAAGCCAACGTGCCGCCCCCTCTTTGGTGGACTAGTGAACAGAAATCACTCTACATGGCCGCGGTTCAAACGCCACGCTCAAGCAGTGCACCTCAGTTCCCCGGGGACGTGACATTCCACACATCAAACCCAGTTCCTGCCCAACAGGCCCGATCCGCCGGGGCCTTCACTTTACCCTGCCACGTGACATTTTGGATTTTGGATGAATGGAAGAGCGCTGGACCCAGAGGACCTGATTTTCAAACCGATTCATGGTGTTTGTTTGAAGAGAGGCTTTATGAATTGTTGTCTGGGAGCAAAGAAAACCCTCCACCACATTAATGTTGTGATACAGGGTAATAATTCAAACAAAATGAACAAAATGTCTCTATGGCCGAACATCACTGGATGGGTTTTTGTGAGCTGATAAGAATCTATTTATACAAAATTATCAATCAGTTAAATAATTAACATAGAACAGTTTTGGGGGAAGATCATTTATAGATATATATGGAACGTCAGGTGGCATGGTGGCTTAATTTGGCATATTCTCCTATTAGCACTGATTATATATATATATATATCCTCGGATTCTGGGATTCCCGGTTCGAATCTCAATCTGGGTGGAGTTTCCATGTTCTCTCCGTGTCCACGTGGGTTTCAAAACTTTACTTCATCCATGAAATTAGAAAAAGCACTGGGCTGATATTGTCAGGACAGGGCGTCAATCTATTAATGGCCACATCAACACAATATAGGGGCAATTTAGAGCAACCGATTTACCTTGAGGGGTGGCATGGTAGCTTAGTGATTAGCATATTCTCCTTTAACAACCTGTAAACTCAGCTCAGAATATATTCATTCATTCATTATCTCGGGGGGGGGGGGGGGGGGGGGGGGGGGGGGGGGGGGGGGGGGGGGGGGGGGGGGGGGGGGGGGGGGGGGGGGGGGGGGGGGGGGGGGGGGGGGGGGGGGGCGGGCGCTGGGCAGATAGACCCAGGACAGGGCGCCAATCCATCGCTGGGCACACACTCACTCACACACACACACTCTATATGGGGCAATTTTTTGAGAATTCAATTAACTTGATCCATGTTTTTGGACTGTGGGAGGAAACCGGAGAACCCGGAGGAAACCCACGCAGACACGGGGAGAACATGGAAACTCCACCCAGATGGGGATTCGAACCGGGAATCCCTAGTGCTGAGAGGCGAACATGCTAAACCACTAAGCCACCGTGCCGCCCGGCTATATATATAAATGCAGTATACATTAGAAATATAACTATAGACATATAAATATAGAATATAAATATAATATAGAATATTCATTCATTCATTCATTATCTCCCGCTTTATCCTCTATTAGGGTCGCGGTGGGGTTCCCCATGCCCATCCAGGGGAGAACGTCTCGGGCGCTGGGCAGATACACCCAGGACAGGGCGCCAATCCATCGCTGGGCACACACTCACTCACACAAACACACTCTATATGGGGCAATTTTGAGAATTCAATTAATTTGATCCATGTTTTTGGACTGTGGGAGGAAACCGGAGAACCCGGAGGAAACCCACGCAAACACGGGGAGAACATGGAAACTCCACCCAGATGGGGATCGAACCGGGTATCCCCAGCGCTGAGAGGCGAACGTGCTAACCACTAAGCCACCGTGCCGCCTAATATAGAATATTCAACTATAAACATACTATATATATATATGAATAAATAAATGCAGTATACATTAGAAATATAACTATAGACATATAAATATAGAATATAAATATAGCAGCAGTAATCATACTCTAGTAGGCACGCATTGGGGGAGGGAGGGGGCAGGTTGGGTGTCCCCATGCCCATCTAGGGAACTGCGGAGATCCACCCCAGACCCCAGTCTAGCTATCGCTGGGCACACTCAGGGAGAACACTCACGAGGAGAACGTGGAAACTCCTCCCAGATCGTAATTCAAACCCGAAACCCCGGCGCTGAGAGGAGAACGTGCCAACCACTAATCCCCTCTGCCGTCTTCTGATAATTCTACCTCAAAAATATACTTTCTAGTCTTACAATTAGACACCGTTGAATTTAACATTAGTTAGTTAGGAGAGTTTAATAAATTAAGGGAAGTTTCAATTGATACTGCATGGTACTAAAGAAAAACTCAATTGAAATGCTAATCTACAAAACTCTGTACTCTTGAACTCTCAGTAGCTTCCTTGTCGGAAAACTAAGCACCGAGTGTTCCGAAGCCTCTGCTGAAATAGGACATGACCCTGTTTTGGTTTAATTACTGGATCAGAACGCATGTTTCATGTTAGAATACACTCGGGTGTCCTTTGCGTCGGCCAGGTCTGTCTCAACTTTCCTCTTTTTCTCAGTTTCATGTTCCCCTGATGCTGCTATTTTCAGTTGCTTGCTTTCAATTATTTACCCCAAGTCTTGTTTACTGCAGAAAAGCTGCTGCAGAGTGCTGGAGGAGGAGGAGGAGGAAATGTGAGTACGGCAAGCGATGACCCAGAGAGCATGGAAGCATGTTCAACGCATTGTCTGTTAGCACCGTTGCGTTGCTTTTGGAAAACGCCTCAGTTCGCAGTCAGGTACACATTTGAGGTTACGGTATAAGTTCGAACCAGGTCAGAGAACAATAACGAATCCAAAGACATCCAGAGTTCATCAACATTAAAACCATGGATATTGTAACAGGTTCCAATAATGAACCCAGTCCGCCACTGGGGGGAGCCATGGGGCCATCCATTCATCTATCCATCCAACCATCCATTATCTTCCACTTTTTCCTCTACCAGGGTCGCTGTGGGTTCCCCATGCCCATCCAGGGAAGAACTTTAAGGGAGCTGGGCAGATACACCCAGGACAGGACAACAATCACACTGGATACACACTCTATATGGGGCAATTTGGAGAATTCAATTGACCTTGATCCATGTTGGACTGTGGAAGGAAACCGGAGAACCCGGAGGAAACCCACGCGGACACGGGGAGAACATGGAAACTCCACCCAGATTGGGATTGGAACCAGGAATTCCTAGTGCTGAGAGGAGAACATGCTAATCACTAAGCCACTGTGCTTTACATATACACACACACACACATATATATTTATATATATACTGTATATATATATATATATCTCCAGATTCCAGAAATATATTATATGGGGAGAACATGGGAACTCAACCCAGAAATATATATATATATATATATCCGGATTCCGGAAATCTCGGTTCGAATCCCCATCTGGGTGGAGTTTCCATGTTCTCCCCGTGTCTGTCTGGGTTTCCTCAGGGTTCACCAGTTTCCTCTCACAGTACAAAAACATGTATATATATATAACTTACGAGGTTACGGTGCTCAGCTCATGGGACTGTTGGTATAGCAAGACCTTTTTAGAAAAGATAAGGCTGCATTATTTACTGTTGGTCTGCATATTTAGTAACAGATCGGGCAGAAGTTACGCGGATCAACAAACCACCGTAACATCTGATCTCCAGCAGGAAGCCTTTATTTGTGCATGGCACACTGTGTTGTTACAGCAGAAGCATACATTTGTCATTTTCAGATATTCTCGGAAAAGCATTTCAAGCTCCGAGGGGCAAAAATATTGCTTTGATTGACAGCTATCAACTCTATGCTGACGTTGGGTAAAAACATCTGCCAAATGACCAAACCCAACGTACTTTGGAGTGTGCAATGCACCGTCATCATTATAATTATAATGATGATGAGGCGGCACAGTGGCTTAGTGGTTTAGCATGTTCTCCTCTCAGCTCTAGGGATTCCCGGTTCTAATCCCTATCTGGGTGGAGTTTCCATGTTCTCCCCATGTCTGCATGGGTTTCCTCCGGGTTCTCCGGTTTCCTCCCACAGTCCAAAAACATGGATCAAGGTCAATTGAGTTCTCCAAATTGCCCCATATAGAGTGTGTTTGTGTGAGTGAGTGTGTGCCCAGTGATAGATTGGTGTCCTGTCCTGGGTCTATCTACCCAGCGCCCGAGACGTTCTCCCCTGGATGGGCATGGGGAACCCCCTGTGACCCTAGTAGAGGTTAAAGTAGAAGATAATGGATGGATGATGATGACCATGTTCGTGTGGCTTTTAAATGCTGCAGGCTGGAAGTGCTCATTCCCAAACCTCAGTGTCTGCACCCTGCCTCAGCCTTTTGGGACACGACCCTGCTGTATGTAAATGAATGGTGCAAATCCCATTTGCAAATCCCTCCACAAAACTGGCAGCCGTGTGCCAGCGGCTGTATGAGACACAGATTTAGCCCCTTAATACCTGCCTGTTGCTAAGTGCATGACTGCTGCAGACAGACTAATGGATTCAGCATTAATATCTGTGATAAGGAGACAATAAGGTTGGAATGTTTGCATAACCATATGCTTAGGACGGTGGCTTAGTGGTTAGCATGTTCTCCTCTCAGCACTAGGTTCGAATCCCAATCTGGGTGGAGTTTCCATGTTCTCTGCGTGGGTTTTTTTCCGGGTTCTCCGCTTTCGTCCCATATAGTGTGTGTGTCTGTATGAGTGAGTGAGTGTCCAGTGATAGATTGGCAACCTGTCCTGGGTGTATCTGCCCAGCGCCTGAATGAGCCCTAGATGGACATTGGGACCCTAATAGAGGATAAAGCAGAAGATAATTGATGGATGGATGTGCTTAGGAACAATCATGATGGTGCGCACTTGGAAATGAGTACTGGCCGGGTATAAATATACAATCCACCTTGATTTAAGCTAAACTGGAGCGTTCAGAACTTCGAGGGTTCCTTGTTGAAGGTATTCACGCCTTTAAAGTCCATCCATCCATTATCTTCCGCTTTATCCTCTATTAGGGTCGCGGTGGGGTTCCTCATGCCCATCCAGGGGAGAACATCTCGGGCGCTGGGCAGATAGACCCAGGACAGGGCGCCAATCTATCACTGGGCACACACTCACTCACAAACACACTCTATATGGGGCAATTTGGAGAACTCAATTAACCTTGATTCATGTTTTTGGACTGTGGAAGGAAACCGGAGAACCCGGAGGAAACCCACACGGACACGGGGAGAACATGGAAACTCCACCCAGATTGGGATTCGAAGCTGAATCCCCAGCACTGAGAGGCGAATGTGCTAAACCACTAAGCCCCACGCCCCACGCCTTTCATTCATTCATTCATTCATTATCTCCCGCTTTATCCTCTATTAGGGTCGCGGTGGGGTTCCCCATGCCCATCCAGGGGAGAACGTCTCGGGCGCTGGGCAGATAGACCCAGGACAGGGCGCCAATCTATCGCTGGGCACACACTCACTCACACAGACACACTCTATAGGGGGCAATTTGGAGAATTCAATTGACTTGATCCATGTTTTTGGACTGTGGGAGGAAACCGGAGAACCCGGAGGAAACCCACACGGACACGGGGAGAACATGGAAACTCCACCCAGTTCGGAATTCGAACCTGAATCCCCAGCACTGAGAGGAGAACATGCTAACCACTAAGCCACCGTGCCGCCCCACGCCTTTAAAGTGAATATTTTATTTTGTTTTACCTCTATCACAAGGCTGGTCTGTTTGCAGAAGGCCAGAAGCTGAAGGACAATGGTTCAGGGTCGTGCTGTTTTAAAATCAGAGGCCACTGTTGTCCTGCGAACTTGAGCCTTTGTGATCCACATGTACCTGGCGGCTCAGCCGTTCTGACACTGCTCTGTAAATTGCGGGCCTTAACAGAGCCAGGTGCGTCCCGTCAAACTGTCCAATCAGTGTGTAACAAACAGGTGCGTCCCGTCAAACTGTCCAATCAGTGTGTAAGAAGACTCCAGCTTGTTGGAGACACATCTGAAGAAGAGTTCCTTCAAATCACATGAACGCACCTCCAGTTCGGACACCATGTCAGTCTCATTACAGACAAACAAGAAGACTGAACGGAAACATGCTGTCAGACGTTTCATAAGGTGGATGTTAAGGGTTACTTTAAGAACCTAAATCAAACATTCATTCATTCATTATCTCCCGCTTTATCCTCTATTAGGGTCGCGGTGGGGTTCCCCATGCCCATCCAGGGGAGAACGTTTCGGGCGCTGGGCAGACAGACCCAGGACAGGGCGCCAATCCATCGCTGGGCACACACTCACTCACACTCTATATGGGGCAATTTTGAGAATTCAATTGACTTGATCCATGTTTTTGGACTGTGGGAGAAAACCGGAGAACCTGGAGGAAACCCACGCAGACACGGGGAGAACATGGAAACTCCACCCAGATGGGGATTCGAACCGGGAATCCCTAGTGCTGAGAGGCGAATGTGCCAACCACTAAGCCACCGTGCCGCCCCCTAAATCAAACAATGCCACTTATTACAATGTGTCATTAACAGACCTCATTTACGTGTCCACGTGGGTATCCTCTGGGTTCTCCGGTTTCTTCCCACAGTTCAAAAACATGGATCAAGTCAATTGAGTTCTCCAAATTGCCCCATATAGAGTGTGTCTGTGTGAGTGAGTGTGTGCCCCGCGATAGGTTGGCGCCCTGTCCTGGGTGTGTCTGCCCGGCACCCGAGACGTTCTTCCCTGGATGGGCATGGGGAACCCCACCGCGACCCTAATAGAGGATAAAGCGGGAGATAATGAATGAATAAATGAATATATATATTCGTGTGTCTGCATGGGTTTCCTCTGGGTTCTCCGCTTTCCTCCCACAGTCCAAAAAAATGGATCACGCTCAACTGAATTCCCCAAATTGCCCCATATAGAGTGTTATAGAGTTTGTGCCTAGTGATATATTGGCGTCCTGTCCTGGGTCTATCTGCCCAGCGCCGAAGATTTTCTCCCCTGGATGGGCATGAGGAACCCCCCACGACCCTAGTAAAGGATAAAGCGGAAGATAATGTATGGTTACAGGTTTGAATACCAATATGGGTGGAGTTTCCATGTGTCTGCATGGGTTTCCTCCCGGTTTTTAGGTTTCCTCCCACAGTCCAAAAACAAGGATCAAGCCAATTGAGTTATCCAAATTGCCCCATATAGAGTGTGTTTGTGTGTGTGAGTGAGTGTGTGCCCAGCGATAGTTTGGCGTACTGTCCTGGGTGTATCTGCCCAGCGCCTGAGACGTTTTCCTCTGGATGGGCATGAGGAACCCCCCCCCCAAACCTAGTAAAGGATAAAGCGGAAGATAATGTATGGATACAGGTTTGAATACCAATATGGGTGGAGTTTCCATGTGTCTGCATGGGTTTCCTCCCGGTTCTTTGGTTTCCTCCCACAGTCCAAAAACAAGGATCAAGCCAATTGAGTTATCCAAATTGCCCCATATAGAGTGTGTTTGTGTGTGTGAGTGAGTGTGTGCCCAGCGATAGGTTGGCGTACTGTCCTGGGTGTATCTGCCCAGCGCCTGAGACGTTTTCCTCTGGATGGGCATGAGGAACCCCCCCCCCCCCAAACCTAGTAAAGGATAAAGCGGAAGATAATGTATGGATACAGGTTTGAATACCAATCTGGGTGGAGTTTTCATGTTCTCCCTGTGTCTGCATGGGTTTCCTCCAGGTTCGTCGGTTTCCTCCCACAGTTGAAAAACATGTATAAGGTAAAATGATTGCTCTAAATTGCCCCATATGGAGTGTGTTTGTGTGAGTAAGTGTGTGCTCAGTGATAGATTGGTGCCCTGTCCTGGGTCTATCTGCCCAGCGCCCGAAACCTTCTCCCCTGGATGGGCATGGGGAACCCACCGTGACCCTAATAGAGAATTAAACAGTCTCCCTCTCTCTTTATATATATACATATAAATACTCCCTTTTTATTTTACGAAAGCATTCTTGTCTACTGTGAGCCTGTATCAGGTTCTCCAAGTGTTCTAGATACCTGTTCATACAGTTAGCAGTGGGCAGGTTGGTGGGCAGGTTGGTATTTCGATGGTTTGGTCATTTAGCAGACGCTTTTATCCAAAAGCTTTTATTAACTTACAAGGTGAGCACAGGGTTAATCCCAACATCCCTGGACCAATGAGAGTTAAGGGTCTTGCTCAAGGACCCACATTGGTAACGTCAGTGGACCTGGGATTTGAACCCAAAACCTTCAGATTGACAGCCCAACTCCCTAACCACTGAGCTACCCCTTTTAACTTCCCTTCGGTGTGATTTTTACATGTAGTGGATGTTTCCCAGTTCCTGTACTTAATGAAGCCCAGCATGTGAGAGCCCCATATTGTTCTCCACACTGAACGTGGATTGGGACGTTCCTGAAGGGTTCCACCGACGTCCCACTGATCGGAAGTTCACCGTATCCTTCGAAACAACTTTCCATGTTGATGGGAACTATAAAACCGGCTCGAAAGTGATAGTCGACAGCTTTTTCTTCTCCTGAAAACAAATCAAAAGGCTTTCTGCTACAGCGCTGCTTATGGTTGCTCATGTTCTCAGAGGAGAACCGAGGAGAAGAGTCCTTCACAGCAGGAGTGCAGCACTGGAGTGAAGAGCCTCTTTTAGAGCTACTAAGAAAGTCTTAATACAGAGTTTAAAATCTTCCAGGTCTCCGGGGAACCTTCAAAGAGGCCAATTCCCTCCCTCACTCCCTTTCATCTCACCATGACCCTCCACTCACCTCCACCGCAGAACTTTCAAAGCACTTCCTGCGTGCATGTCCACACCACGGCATCTCCAGTAAATATATTGTAAATATGTTGCAAAGTAAGGGCGGCACGGTGGCTTAGTGATTAGCACGTTCTCCTCTCAGCAGTAGGGATTCCTGGTTTGATTCCCAATCTGGGTGGAGTTTCCATGTTCTCCCCAAGTCTGCGTGGGCTTCCTCCGGGTTCTTAGTGTTCCTCCCACAGTCCAAAAACATGGATCAAGGTCAATTAAATTCTCCAAATTGCCCCATATAGAGTGTGTCTGTGTGTGTGTGTGAGTATGTGTATAGTGATAGATTGGCATCCTGTCCTGGGTGTATCTGCCCAGCACATGCCTGGATGGGCATGGGGAACCCCCCCCCTCCCCACGATCCTAGTAGAGGATAAAGCGGAAGGTAATGGATGGATGAATAAATGAAAATATAGCTGATTTAAAGAATTAAATGAATTGGGTGCATCAAGAGAGAATTGGGGAGTGGCACGTGGCTTAGTGATTAGCATGTTCTCCTCTCAGCACTAGGGATTCCCGGTTCGAATCCCAATCTGAGTGGAGTTTCCATGTTCTCCCTGTGTCCGCGTGGGTTTCCTCCGGGTTCTCCGGCTTCCTCCCACAGTCCAAAAACATGGATCAAGGTCAATTGAATTCTCCAAATTGCCCCATATAGTGAGTGTGTTTGTGTGGGTGAGTGTGTGCCCAGCTGTAGATCTGCCCAGCGTTCTCCTGAGCAGATCTCCTCTGGATGGGCAAGGGGAACCCCCCCGCGACCCTAGTAGAGGATAATTTGGAAGATAACGGATAAATGAAGAGGGAATTGGGCTCAACTTTAATGTCTTCAAGATGTTTTGAATTATTTTTTAACATTTTTTAAAAACTATTTTTGTAATGCTTTTTTTTTTATTTAAAAAAAAACCTACATTTAAAAAAAAAAAAATTGGGCTTTATTTCATTAAAAGACAATGCCATTCCACCACATTACACTCCTCGCTTAATTCTTTGGAAAGTAAAATGATGCAGTGACTAATTTTTTAATTAAAAAATTTAAACACTCTGCACGCAAAAAATCATAACACGTGACCCTGTTATATTCATTCATTCATTATCTTCCGCTTTATCCTCTATTAGGGTCGTGGTGGGGTTCCCCATGCCCATCTAGGGGAGAACGTCTCGGGCGCTGGGCAGATAGACCCAGGACAGGACGCCAATCCATCGCTGGGCACACACTCACTCACACAGACACACTCTATATGGGGCAATTTTTGAGAATTCAATTGACCTTGATCCATGTTTTTGGATTGTGGGAGGAAACCGGCGAACCCGGAGAAAACCCACGCAGACACGGGGAGAACATAGAAACTCCACCCAGATGGGGATTCGAACCGGGAATTCCTAGCGCTGAGAGGAGAACGTGCTAATCACTAAGCCACCGTGCCGCCCGACCCTGTTATAAAGAAAACAAAATAAATTGTGAGTTGAATTCTTTATACGTTGTGAAGTGGATATTTTGTATGTTCTTTCACTCTATTGACTGAATGCACTTGATTTGCATTTGAATTCTTTGCTAAATGTGACGATTCACGTTGTTTATTTTATAGTCCACGTTCTCAGCCTGTGTATTGTTGTGTTGGCTCCCTCTAATGGTAAACCGTTGTAATTACCTTATAAATTTGATTTTACTCTTTGAAAAACACAACTTATAATAATTATATTCTTTGATCCTGCAGGTGAAAAGTGTGGCTGAAGCAAACCCTTCGTTCATAAAGCATTATTGTATTTATATTCGAATAAAAAAAAACATTCAAAAACAATCATAAAAGTAACATTTTAAAGCTTCATTAAAAGTATTCTTTATTTCCCGATATGTGATTCCAAAATAAGTAACAATAATTAAACTATTAATTTAATTAAACTACCAAATTATTAAACTATTCTGTTTATTTAGTATCATGTTTTATATTTCCAGTTATTTTGCAATTTAACTTTTTACACTTTGAGCGTAAAGCCTTTAATTCTGACCCATTCAGTCCTTTAATCAAACAATAAAACAATCATTTTCACACAATCTTTATTTTAACCTATAAGATTATATATATATATATATATTTAGAAATAAACTGTATTTATATAAGAATTCTTCTTATATAATTCTTCTTAACAATTCTGGATTATTTTCAGATTCATTTTCTTTTCACGGGGGGGGGGGGGGGGGTATCACACCTCCATCCAGGGGAGAACGTTTCGAGCACTGGGCAGATTTAATCACACAGACACACATGGGGCACACGTATATGGGGCAATTTAGAGCATTTAATTTACCTTAAATCCATGTTTTTGGACTGTGGGAGGAAACCAAAAATACATAAGGCTATTTATATGTGTGTGTGTGTCATATATATATATGTGTGTGTGTGTGTTTGTATAATTTACCTTGTTAAAGCATTAAAATATTTTGACATTATTTATTTAAAATGCATTTGTTCTAATTTTTTTTATTTGTAACTAAACCAAGTTCATTCATTCATTATCTTCCGCTTTATCCTCTATTAGGGTCGCGGTGGGGTTCCCTATGCCCATCCAGGGGAGAACATCTCGGGCGCTGGGCAGATACACCCAGGACAGGGCGCCAATCCATCGCTGGGCACACACTCACTCACACACACACACACACTCTATATGGGGCAATTTTGAGAATTCAATTAACTTGATCCATGTTTTTGGACTGTGGGAGGAAACCAGAGAACCCGGAGGAAACCCACGCAGACACGGGCAGAACATGGAAACTCCACCCGGATGGGGATTCGAAGCGGGAATCCCTAGTGCTGAGAGAAGAACATGCCAAATCACTAAGCCACCGTGCCACCCCCCAAACCAAGTTATAAAAGAAATTCTTTAACAATTAGTATACAGGCAGTGTATCTGAAGGAAGAACATGCAAATCACATGCTGTGCTTTCTTTCTTCTGGACGTGCATGACTTAAGAAAATATAACACACTAGTGCAGCAGGCAGTAAATATAATGAGACAGAACTTTACTGGAGGTAATAATATAATTGCAGCTCACCTGGATTTAAACTCTTTCACATCACGTTTACATACGGTGCCATTTTATTTGATGTCATTCTTAGCACGTCAAAGATGTTTGTGTGTGTGTGTGTGTGTGTGTGTGTGTGTGTGTGTGTGTGTTAATGTTTTCTCCTCTCTAGTTTGATATAGATGCCCAGTTCTGGTCGGAGGATTAGTTCTCCCTGAGCTCTGAGATCATCTCTGTTCTGACAGGAAGTGATGTTAAAGGACCGAAGAATGTAGGCCAGAATCACCTTCTCCTCCATCAAAGCAAATCGTTGCCCTACACACACACACACACACACACACACACACACACACACACACACACGTCAGTACCTTCATGTTATTTGTGGCAAGAAGCACACACACACACAGATGATATACATAATGTTTATATATAAACTTAATTATTTCCGCAAACACAAATCATTTTAACTGTTATAAGTTCAACAAGGGCCGGCACGGTGGCTTAGTGGTTTAGCATGTTCTCCTCTCAGCACTAGGGATTCCCGGTTCAAATCCCCATCTGGGTGGAGTTTCCATGATCTCCCCGTGTCCGCATGGGTTTCCTCCGGGTTCTCCGGTTTCCTCCCACAATCCAAAAACATGGATGAAGTCAATTGAATTCTCTAAATTGCCCCATATAGAGTGTGTCTGTGTGAGTGAGTGTGTTTCCAGTGATGGATTGGTGTCCTGTCCTGGTTCTATCTGCCCAGCGCCCGAAACGTTCCCCCTGGATGGGCATGGAAACCCCCCCGCGACCCTAATAGAGGATAAAGCGGGAGATAATGAATTAATGAATGAATGAACGGTGTTTTAGTGGTTGGCATGTTCTCCTCTCAGCAATAGGAATTCCCGGTTCGAATCCCAATCTGGGTGGAGTTTCCATGTTCTCCCCGTGTCTGTGTGGGTTTCCTCCTGGTTCTCCGGTTTCCTCCCACAGTCCAAAAACATGGATCAAGTCAATTGAATTCTCAAAATTGCCCCATATAGAGTGTGTCTGTGTGAGTGAGTGTGTGCCCAGCGATGGATTGGCACCCTGTCCTGGGTCTATCTGCCCAGCGCCCGAGACATTCTCCCCTGGATGGGCATGGGGAACCCCCCCGCGACCCTACTAGAGGATAAAGCTGAAGATAATGGATGGATGGATCCTAATTTCTCTTTAGAGAAAAACTAAGTGTAAGTCCGGCATTGGACACGAGTTAAAGTAGTCAGACTCAGCAGGTTTTAGGATAACGTCACCGAGAATGAAAATGAACTTCTCAAGTCTCCAAACTAATATTTGTTCTTCCATGCAGCTAACAGCAGCACATCTATAATACTGTGTATTATATCATATTTAAGGATAATGCATGCAGTCCACTTAAGACTTCAAAAAAATACAAAGACAAAAAAAATACAGAAGAACAGAATTGTGTAACGTTATTATAATTAACCACATTTTTTGTTTATTGGACTATTCAGATATGAGATTGTTGAAAAAAAAAAATGACATGCTTGTTCAGAATTGGGTCAATCGACTAAAACTACCAACAGTAAGTTCACAGACACTGAAGAAGTGAATGTCCATTAACAGCCCCTTTTAAATAGCATTCATTCATCCATTATCTTCCACTTTATCCTCTATCAGGGTTGCAGGCGGGTTCCTCATGTCCATCCAGGGGAGAACATCTCAGGCGCTGGGCAGATAGACCCAGGACAGGACACCAATCTATCACTGGACACACACTCACTCACACAGACACACTCTATATGGGGCAATTCGGAGAATTGACCTTGATCCATGTTTTTGGACTGTGGGAGGAAACCAGAGAACACGGAGGAAACCCACACGGACACGGGGAGAACATGGAAACTCCACCCAGATGGGGATTCGAACCGGGAATCCCTAGCACTGATAGGAGAACAGGCTAACCACTAATCCACCATGCCACTCCCTTTTAAATACTATTTTATGAATTGTATATGTATGTGTGATTCTGACCGATACAGTTCCGTAGTCCAGCTGAAAATGGGATGTAGCTGTACGGGTTTTTGCCTCCTGAGTTTTCGGGCAGGAAGCGCTCAGGCTGAAACTTCTCGGGTTCAGGAAAGAATCGAGGATCACGGTGTAGAGCGTAGGTGATGATCATAGCATTCACTCCTTTGGGTATTTTATAGCCATCTTAAACATGCAGAACACACACACATTAAGTAAATAAAGAAACTGGTGCCTGAATTTGTAATATATGTTACATGCCTTGTATACAGTACAAGTTCAGAATTTGTATTATATATGACATGCTGTATATACAGTAATGCTCCGTCTGAATTAATCCACCTGTCAATAACTATTTTTAGTTATATGAGAACCATCTTATGATGCAGAAATGCAAAGCCGTCGCATCGCAGACAGATAACTCGTGTAGCCAGAATAAAAACTGACAACAATAACATCATAAATCCGCAATATTATTTAGTATTATTAATATATATTTATTATTGGGGCGGCACGGTGGCTTAGTGTTTAGCATGTTCTCCTCTCATCACTAGGGATTCCCAGTTCGAATCCCTATCTGGGTGGAGTTTCCATGTTCTCCCCGTGTCTGCGTGGGTTTCCTCCGGGTTCTCCGGTTTCCTCCCACAGTCCAAAAACATGGAACAAGTTAATTCATTCATTCATTATCTCCCGCTCCATCCATGCCCATCCAGGGGAGAAAGTCTCGGGCGCTGGGCAGATAGACCCAGGACAGGGCGCCAATCCATCGCTGGACACTCACTCACTCACACAGACACACTCTATAGAGGGCAATTTTGAGAATTTAATTAACTTGATCCATGTTTTTGGACTGTGGGAGGAAACCGGAGAACCCGGAGGAAATCCACGCAGACACGGGGAGAACATGGAAACTCCACCCAGATGGGGATTCGAACCGGGAATCCCTAGCGCTGAGAGGCAAACGTGCTAACCACTAAGCCACCGTGCCGCCCACAAGTTAATTGAATTCTTCAAATTGCCCCATATAGAGTGTGTCTGTGTGAGTGAGTGTGTGCCCAGCGATGGATTGGCGTCCTGTCCTGGGTCTATCTGCCCAGCACCTGAGACGTTCTCCCCTGGATGGGCATGGGGAACCCCACCACGACCCTAATAGAGGATAAAGCGGTAAATAATGAATGAATGAATATATTTATTATTTATTATTAATAAATAACACTAATTGCTAAAAATCCTGATTATTTGTACAAAATCCATCCTCCTTTTTTTCCTTAAAAAGGGCAAAAGATTTAATGTTGGGGCGGCACAGTGGCTTGGTGGTTAGAATGTTCTCCTACTAGGGTCACGGGGGTTCCCCATGCCCATCCAGGGGAGGATGTTTCGGGCTCTGGGCAGATACACCCAGGACAGGGCACCAATTCATCACCATGCCACACATGTGTGTAAGTATTTTTAATAATTTCAAAATGTTGACTTAGGTGAATTAGTGTTTAGCATGTTCTCCTCTCAGCACTAGGGATTCCCTGTTCGAATCCAATCTGGGTGGAGTTTCCATGTTCTCCCCTGGTCCGCGTGGGTTTCCTCCGGGTTCTCCGGTTTCCTCCCACAGTCCAAAAACATGGATCAAGGTCAACTGAGTTCTCCAAATTGCCCCATATAGAGTGTGTCTGTGTGAGTGAGTGTGTGCCCAGTGAAAGATTGCCCCCCTGTCCTGGGTGTATCTGCCCAGCGCCCAAAATGCTCTCCCCTGGATGGGCATTGGGAACCTCCCCCTCCCCCCCGACCCTAGTTATGGGATAAAGCAGAAGATAATGGATGGATGGATTTATTGTCCACTCAGCAAACCTAAACTCTCTGCCTATACGATAAGAGCAGGTGAATATGATGTAATGTAGGGCCTTGGTGTTGCAAACTCAAAATGTGATTGGTTAAAGTAACTGTAACATTTATTTCTATCAGCCGCAAAATTGATAATGAATGCTTTAATAAGAAAATACACGTTTAGAAGCGGCGTAACCAGGTAACCGTGTGTGTGTGTTACTTACTCATGTACGTGTCCTCACAAATTCTGCGAGCAAAGAATGGTACGGAAGGGAAAAGCCGCAGCGCCTCCTTTATCACACATTCCAGGTAACGCAGTCTCTTCAGGTCGTCTGTATTAACAGTTCGCTCCGACTCACCTGCACAACAGCACACAGCTAAAACCTGCTGGAAACCTCACCAAACACTTCATTCATTCATTCATTATTTCCCGCTTTATCCTCTATTTGGGTCGTGGTGGGGTTCCCCATGCCCATCCAGGGGAGAACATTTCGGGCGCTGGGCAGATAGACCCAGGACAGGGCGCCAATCCATCGCTGGGCACACACTCACTCACACAGACACACTCTATAGGGGGCAATTTTTTTTTTTTAATTCAATTAACTTGATCCATGTTTTTGGACTGTGGGAGGACACCCGAGAACCCGGAGGAAACCAACGCGGACACGGGGAGAACATGGAAACTCCACCCAGATGGGGATTCGAACCGGGAATCCCTAGTGCTGAGAGGAGAACATGCTAACCACTAAGCCACCGTGCCGCCCACTTCATATATTAATAATATATATATTAATAATTCTAATTATTATAAAAACAGAACCCAACTCTCCAAATCAATAGCCCGCCTCAGTTAGTAAACTCACAGAGCCGAATCAGAATCAATCACAGAAATCAGTCAGAACACTTACTGACCCCCAAAGAGCAAGTCGAAGCAAAGCTGCCAGTGAAACTCCATGATTGTTGTTTTTGAAGATAGAAAACTTGTAAAGAACGAGGCTCATTTTGAGATGATACTCATGATGGTTTAGTGGTTGGCATGTTCTCCTCTCAGCGCTAGGGATTCCCGGTTCGAATCCCAATCTGGGTGGAGTTTCCATGTTCTCCCCGTGTCCGCGTGGGTTTCCTCCAGGTTCTCCGCTTTCCTCCCACAGTCCAAAAACATGGATCAAGCTCAATTGAGTTCTCCAAATTGCCCCATATAGAGTGTGTCTGTGTGAGTGAGTGTGTGAACAGTGATGGATTGGTGTATCTGCCCGGCGCTCGAAATGTTCTTCCCTGAATGGGCATGGGGAACCCCCCCACGACCCTAATAGAGGATGAAGTGAAAGATAATGAATGGATGGACTCACCGGCGGCACGGTGGCTTAGTGATTAGCATGTTCTCCTCTTAGCACTAAGGATTCCCAGTTAAAATCCCAATCTGGGTGGAGTTTCCATGTTCTCCACGTGGGTTTCCTCCAGGTTCTCCGCTTTCCTCCCACAGTTCAAAAACATGGATCAAGCTCAGTTGAATTCTCCAAATTGCCCCATATAGTGTGTGTCTGTGTGAGTGAGTGTGTGTCCAGTCATAGATTGGCGCTCTGTCCTGAGTGTATCTGCCCAACGCTCGAAACGTTCTCCCCTGGATGGGAATGGGAAACCCTCCCCCCAACTACCTTAGTAGAGGATATGGATGGAAGATGATACCCCCTATAGTCCATCGTTTCTGAAAACCTGCCAAAACTCACCAAACACTTCAAACAGCTCCTGCTGAACTTTGTGCTGGATGTCTGGATTCGCCCCGAGCAGGTGAATGGCCCAGTTCATAGCAGCCGCTGTAGTATCATGACCCTGCCAAAAGGTGAAGACCAAACAAACGCAGTCTAATCAGCGTAAAGCTTTAACACCAATCATTTGAACTGTTTATTAAGATTAGAATTTTGTAGATATGGTGGTTTACACATAATGACACACAAGAATCAGGCTTCCAGTAGTTGCCCTCATTCAGTACCTCATTCAAGGCCCTAATTTTGGCACTACGTCTGGATCTGCTCCCCCTCACCTACAAGCGGGTGGGTGGGGCCCGGCCCACACATACTTCAGCGATGCCACAGTATTTTATTAAAAGGGTAATTCTAGTTCTTAAATCTGATTGGCTGAGCCCTTTGTTTATCCGTGACATTATTGACAATAACACAAACCTCGGAGTGCTTCACATTCGTGTTAATGTAATCCAAATTGCGTTCTTTAACTTGCCCACTAGATGGCAGTATTTGATTGTTAGAGAAAGTGGAAACCCGTTACTCAGGGTCAGTGTTCACTGTAAAAACTGGACCAAATGACATCACAGAACCAGTTTATTAGCGATTTTGCTTTTAATAAAGGCATTTAATAATTAAACCTTTTTTTATTATAGTGTGTTTTTAACCAGGCGGCACGGTGGCTTAGTGATTTGCATGTTCTCCTCTCAGCGCTAGGGATTCCCGGTTCCAATCCCCATCTGAGTGGAGTTTCCATGTTCTCCCCGTGTCTGCATGGGTTTCCTCCGGTTTCCTCCCACAGTCCAAACACATGGATCAAGTCAATTGAATTCTCAAAATTGCCCCATATACAGTGTGTCTGTGTGAGTAAGTGTGTGCCCAGTGATAGATTGGTGTCCTGTCCTGGGTGTATCTGCCCAGCACCCGGGACGTTCTCCCCTGGATGGGCATGGGGAACTCCCCCACAACCCTAATAGAGGATAAAGCGGAAGATAATGGATGGATGAATGAATAATGCAGCCCTCTCGAACCTTATTGCTTTAGTATGTTACGCATTGATATGAATATGAAATGCTCAGAGGTGTGCATTATTGTCAATAATGTCATGGCTCAGCCAATCAAATTTAAGGTCATGGCCTACTGGGAGGCCCACTCCAGGGTGCAAATTTGGTCATGAGATCTTACTGTTGTTCATCAGTGTCGTTCTAAACACTGAGCTATGGAGCCTGTTTGTTAGGACGGTGCTACACCATAGAACAGGCTCCTAAATCCCGACCTCAAACATGAACGTGTCCACTTCTTCCTGGATGTCCGCCGCTGTAAGTCTCCGCCCATCCTCATCCATCGTCTGTAGAAGCATGTCCAGAAAGGCCCGCCTTTTTTTCTTTCCCTGCTCCGATTCGCTGTCAGATCCCTGCTCATGTACACTTTCCTCCCGCTCACGGATGACCTACGTGTAAAGACGAGTGTAAAATCGGACCCGAGGCCGTGACGTCACAACTGAGACGGAAACGAAGCAACATACACTTTCTGTGAAGGAGTGAAGGATCTTCAGGCAGCGATCGTGCTCTTTGCCCTCGCCCAAGAAGTAAAACAGAAAATCAGGCCAGTACCAGGGCATCCGCTGGCGTTTGCTGATGACATCACTCATCCTGAAGCACACAGAAACCATCTCATGCTTTAAGGTGTTTGATTTAGTCGATATATCCCCATGCCCATCCAGGGGGGAACGTTTCGGGTGCTGGGCAGATACACCCAGTACAGGACGTCAATCTATCACTGGGCGCACACTCACTCACACAGACACACTCTATAAGGGGCAATTTGGAGAACTCAATTGACCTTGATCCATGTTTTTGGACTGTGGGAGTAAACCGGAGAACCCGGAGGAAACCCACGCAGACACAGGGAGAACATGGAAACTCCACCCAGATGGGGATTCGAACAGGGAATCCCTAGTGCTGAGAGGAGAACATGCCAAACCACTAAGCCATCGTGCCGCCCAGGTTCCTTAACCACTAGCCTATAACTGTCCCCTTAGATTGCTTAATATTAATCATCCAGATATCATACAGATGTGGCACTGTTGCCCCCACTGCACTGAACCAAAGGTGGCCCTCATATTTTGGCCCATGTCTCAAACGTCTTGTCTATATTTGGGAGGACAACCTACTGTATATGTGAGCCACTTTAGGTTAATCCATCCATCCATTATCTTCTGCTTTATCCTCTATTAGGGTCGTGGGGGGGTTCCCCATGCCCATCCAGGGGAGAACGTCTTGGGCGCTGGGCAGATACACCCAGGAGAGGGCGCCAATCTATCACTGGGCACACACTCACTCACACACTATATGGGGCAATCTAGAGAATTCAATTGACTTTGATCCATGTTTTTGGACTGTGGGAGGAAACCGGAGGACCCGGAGGAAACCCACGCGGACACGGGGAGAACATGGAAAATTTACCCAAATTGGGAATTGAACCGGGAATCTCTAGTGCTGAGAGGAGAACATGCCAACCCACTAAGCCATCGTGCCGCACAGGTTCCTTAACCACTAGCCTATAACCTTCCCCTAACTGTCCCCAATCTGGAGAACTCAATTGACTTTGATCCATGTTTCTGGACTGTGGGAGGAAACCGGAGAACCCGGAGGAAACCCACGCGGACACGGGGAGAACATGGAAACTCCACCCAAGTTGGGGATTGAACCGGGAATCCCTAGTGCTGAGAGGACTTTTGGTTAATGCATGACCCAAATCCCAAACGTCAGTTAGTTGAGTGCTATCTCTCTATGGGGCAAGTTGGCCAAATAGAAATAGAGCCAGTAAATCGTGTGTGTGTGTGTGTGTGTGTGTGTGTGTGTGTGTGTGTGTGTGTGTGTGTGTTTAATCCACTACCCATGCTTAAGCACTGTTGTAATTCTCAGGAAAGCGCAAAATTTTACAGTTTAAGCCTCCACCATAGCTTTCATACTTACATATAGACACTGCGCACATACTCTGAGTCCGAGTCGCTCTGGGCGTAGATCTTCTTCCCCATCGCTGTTTCTGTTGGCACAGTGCAAAAGACAGAATGTATAATGTTTCAGAGAGGACAATAGTCATGGATAATTTCTTTCACATCCAAGACTGTTGGCGAGGTGTAAGATAGCAATGAGCATCGTGACGAGCCTTACACTGGGTGCAAGATAGAACCCTCGGACTCAATAGAGCACTTAAGTCATGTCATCATGTTGTTGATGCCATCATAGGAGGGGGGGGTTCCCCATGCCCATCCAGGGGAGAACGTTTTGGGCGCTGGGCAGATACAACCAGGACAGGACGCCATTCTATCACTGGAAACACACTCACTCACACAGAAGCACTCTATATGGGGCAATTTGGAGTATTCAATTGAACTGTGATTCGAGCCAGGGATCCCCTGTGCTGAGAGGAGAACATGCTAACCACTACGCCACTGTGACGCCCTTTATATAATGTCTAAAAATCTAATTCTTTATTAAATAAACATGTTGGGCAACATGGTGGCTTAGTGGTTAGCATGTTCTCCTCTCAGCATTAGGGATTCCCGGGTTTGAATCCCAATCTGGGTGGAGTTCCCATGTTCTCCCCGTGTCCGCGTTGGTTTCCTCCGGGTTCTCCGGTTTCCTCCCACAGTCCAAAAACATGGATCAAGGTCAATTGAGTTCTCCAAATTGCCCCATTTAGAGTCTGTCTGTTTGAGTGAGTGTGTGTACAGTGATGGATTGGTGTCCTGTCCTGGGTCTATCTGCCCAGTGCCCGAGACGTTCTCCCCTGGATGGGCATCGGGAACCCCACCGCGACCCTAATAGAGGATAAGCGGGAGATAATGGATGGATGAACATGTTTTAAAGTCAAATTGCTTGGTTCAGTCTACATTACTACATAAGAGGCATGAACATGAACGTACCACAGATGATGTCAAGGGCACAAAGCGTGATGTGGCTGAAGCAGTTGAAAGAATCCTTCCCAACGTGTTTGTTCAGTTTCTCAACAAGAACCTCCGCCTGCTCGTTCATGACCTCCAGAAAGTCAGCCAGGATGGAGAAGTGGAAGGTGGGAGTGAGAAGCTTCCGTCTGCGCCGCCATTTATCACCTGTACTGAAATGAAAACGGGAATGGCTTCATAGATCCAAAAACACTATAGAAAGCGATGGATTAGTGATGGGCTTTGAAATGAATCTTAACCTAAATACATACTGTATAAACATCCATCATCCATTATCTTCCGCTTTATCCTCTATTAGGGTTCCCCATGCCCATCCAGGGGAGAATGTTTTGGGCGCTGGGCAGATACACCCAGGACAGGGCGCCAATCTATCACTAGGCACACAGAAACACTCTATATGGGGCAATTTGGAGCATTCAGTTGATCTTGATCCATGTTTTTGGACTGTGGGAGGAAACCGGAGAACCCGGAGGAAACCCACGCGGACACGGGGAGAACATGGAAACTCCACCGAGATTGGGATTCGAACCGGGAATCCCTAGAGCTGAGAGGAGAACATGCTAAACACTAAGCCACCGTGCCGCCCTACTATATAAACATTCATTCATTCATTCATTCATTATCTCCCACTTTATCCTCTATTAGGGTCTTGGTGGGGTTCCCCATGCCCATCCAGGGGAGAACATCTGGGGCGCTGGGCAGATAGACCCAGGACAGGACGCCAATCCATCGCTGGGCACACACTCACTCACACAGACACACTCTATATGGGGCAATTTGGAGAATTCAGTTAACTTGATCCATGTTTTTGGACTGTGGGAGTAAACCGGAGAACCCGGAGGAAACCCAAGCAGACACGGGGAGAACATGGAAAGTCCACCCAGAATGGGATTCGAACAGGGAATCCCTAGCGCTGAGAGGAGAACATGCTATACCACTAAGCCACCGTGCCGCCCTACTATATAAACAGATCAATATGTTACAGTATGACACATTGGCTTAGTGGTTAGTACGTTCTTCTCTTAGCACTGGGGATCCAGGGTCAAATCCCAATCTGGGAGGAGTTTCCCCCGTGTCCGTGTGGGTTTCCTCCGGGTTCTCCGGTTTCCTCCCACAGTCCAAAAGCATGGATCAATGTCAATTGAAGGTCACTCACTGTGTGAGTGAGTGTGCCCAATGATAGATTGGCGCCCGAAACGTTCTCCCCTGGATGGGCATGGGGATCCCTAGTAGAGGATAAAGTGGAAGGTATTGGAGGGATGGATGCTTATTGTATTGGATGTTTTTGTACCTGGTTAACAGTCCAGTTCCAAGCCATGGGTGCAAAAACTTGTAAGCATATGCCTTATCCATGTGAGTGGCGTTATTCAGAATTGTCTGAAAGGATATCCACACACAGCACAGGTTACACATTAACCACAGTGTACAGAGCTACAGTGATGGCATCAATACAATACAAACATTAGAAAGGTGATGTGGCTAAGAATTAAAACTTTGGCTCCCCTAACCTTCTCTTAGATTCAAGTTTCAAAGCTTTTATGGTCATATGCACATATAGAAACATGTCTCACTGTACAATGAAATTCTTACTTTGCCGTCCTCCCTGGATGAGCAAGAAAAAGTAAATATAGTAATTCATCCATTATCTTCCGCTTTATCTTCTATTAGGGTCGTGGTGGGGTTCCCCATGCCCATCCAGGGGAGAACTTTTCGGGCGCTGGGCAGATAGACCCAGGACAGGGCGCCAATCCATCATTGGGCACACACTCACTCACTCAAACACACTCTATATGGGGCAATTTGGAGAATTCAATTAACCATGTTTTTTAGACTGTGGGAGAAAACCGGAGAACCCGGAGGAAACCCACGTGGACACGGGGAGAACATGGAAACTCCACCCAGATTGAGATTCCAACCGGGAATCCCTAGTTCGAGAGGAGAACATGCCAACCACTAAGCCACCATGCCGCCCAAATATAGTAATAATAATGAAAATATAAATATAAACAACATATTGTGAGGTGGGAGGCACAGTGGCTTAGTTTCCATGTTCTCCCCGTGTCCATGTGGGTTTCCTCCGGGTTCTCCGGTTTCCTCCCACAGTCCAAAAACATGGATCAAGGTCAATTAAATTCTCCAAATTGCCCCATATAGAGTGTGTCTGTGTGTGTGAGTGTGTGTCCAGTGATAGATTGGCGCCCTGTGCTGGGTCTATCTGCCCAGTGCCCGAAACGTTCTCCTCTGGATGGGCATGGGGAACCCCACCCCGACCCTAATAGAGGATAAAGCGGAAGATTATGGATGGATGTTTTCACAATGTCTATGCCACTTGATGCAGAAGTACCTCGACATTCTCTGCGTGGAAGAGGAAGATGAAGGGGATGGGTCCGAGCCAGGCCTTTAACAGGGGGGCATCCCGAAACTCTCTGCTGTAGCCAATCAGCTGGTTAAAGAAATCTGTAACAAGGAAGTTAATGTAGACGTGACGTATTATAATAAACATACATCTAACATATTACAGTTATTCATTTTCAGTGTAGACAGCGAACACAACATATGATCGTATTTATAACTGACACACATTTTTATTATTTTCTTTATTATTTAGTGATAAACTTTTGGTTAGACACCAGCCTTGCAACCTGAAGTTCCCAGGTTCGATTCCTAGTCCCACAAAGTACTATGGCTGAAGTGCACTTGGGCAAGACACTTAACCCGTAATTAGCTCCTGGACACCGTATACAAGGCTGCCCACCCATCCCAATCGGGGTGGAGTTTCCATGTTCTCCCCGTGTCTGCGTGGGTTTCCTCCAGGTTCTCCGGTTTCCTCCCACAGTCCAAAAACATGGTTTCAAGGTAAATTGACTGCTTTACATTGCTGTATGGTCTGTGTGTGTGAGTGTGTGCCCAGTGATAGATTGGCATACTGTCCTGGGTGTATCTGCCCAGCGCCCTAAACTTTCTCCCCTGGATGGGCATGGGGAACCCCACCGCGACCCTAGTAGAGGATAAAGCGGGAGATAATGGATGAAGGTAAAAATTCATTATTAAATTCCCATATAAGAAAATGTTAAACGTTCACGAGCTTAAATACAAAAATAACTTTCAGATAATTCCATCCATCCATTATCTTCTGCTTTATCCTCTATTAGGGTCGCGGGGGGGGGGAGGGGGGGGTTCCTCATGCCCATCCAGGGGAGAACGTTTCGGGCGCTGGGCAGATAGACCCAGAACAGGACACCAATCTATCACTGGACACACACTTACTCAGACACACAGACTATACAGGGACATTTAAGAGCAGTCAGTGCTAAGAGGAGAACATGCAAACCACTAGATACATGCCGCCTAGATAATTACATCCATCCATCCATCCATCCAATATCTTCCGCTTTATCCTGTACTAGGGTCGCACGTGGGGGGGGGGGGTGTCACTCTTACTCACACACACACACTCTATATGGGGCAATTTGGAAAATTCAATTGACCTTGATCCCTGTTTTTGGACAGTTGCAGGAAACCGGAGGAAACCCACGTGGACAAGCGGAGAACATGGAAACTCCACCCAGATTGGGATTCGAACCGGGAATCCCTAGTGCTGAGAGGAGAACATCCATCCATCCATCCATCATCCTCCGCTTTATCTTCTACACGGGTTGCCAGGGGGGTTCCCCATGCCCATCCAGGGGAGAAGGTCTCGGGCGCTGGGCAGATAGACCCAGGACCGGGCGCCAATCTCTCAGGGCACACACTCACTCACTCAAACACACTCTATATGGGGCAATTTGGAGAATTCAATTGACCTGGATCCATTGTTTTGGAACTCCACCCAGATTGGGATTCGAACCTGGAATCCCTAGTGCTGAGAGGAGAACATGCAAACCACTAAGCACTAAGCCACCGTGCTGCCCAGATGATTACAGAAAGCAGTTAAAGAGATAAAGAGTCACAGTTAGTTCTGCAGTAGTTCGTGGTTCTGGTTCTCTCACCTCGGGAGTTGGTTTTGAACTGCAGAGCGTTCCCGATGACGGGGTACGCTGCTCCGATACAGGGTACCGGCTTCAGTGTGACCCAAACCCGCAGGTAGTCCCGCAGAAGCCGGTACATCAGCCAGGCGAGCAGCAGCAGCGCGACGCCCGCAGCCGCGGCCAGCAAACCGAACCGCGCCATGTCCCGCCACCGTCCCCTGCTCCAGCGCCGCCGCCGGCTTTATTAAGCACCGAGTCGACTCAGCGACCGACTCTCTATAGAGTCAGGACACACCGAATGAACAAGCGACACATCAACGTTACCCCCACAGGAGCTTTTATTGTCCTCGTAGCCTTAACAACGTAAATATTACGTCCAACTCCGTTTCCACATCACTGTACCTTTTATTAGCCTCATTAATCATATTACAATCATTATATAAGCTACAGCTCGTTGTTTCTACACTTACCATATAACTGGACTTTATATAACTGTTTTGCCCCGGGGCAATTAAGTTTGGCACCCTGCTGTAGAGAAACAGTTGGGCTACAGAGTGTAACTGTAGAACTACAAAGTACTGTAAGGTTTTTGTACTTTGAAACATCCATCTATTATCTTGTCCTCTATTTGGGTCATGGGGGGCGGGGGGGGGGGGGTTCCCCATGCCCATCAAGGGGAGAACGTCTCGGGTGCTGGGCAGATACACTCAGGACAGGACACCAATCTATCGCTGGACACACACTCACTCACATATACACACTCTATATGGGGCAATTTGGAAAATTTAATTGACCTCGAGGCAGCACGGTGGCTTAGTGGTTAGCACGTTTGCCTCTCAGCGCTAGGGATTCCTGGTTCGAATCCCCATCTGGGTGGAGTTTCAATGTTCTCCCCGTGTCTGCGTGGGTTTCCTCCGGGTTCTCCGGTTTCCTCCCACAGTCCAAAAACATGGAACAAGTTAATTGAATTCTCAAAATTGCCCCTATAGTGTGTGCCTGTGTGAGTGAGTGTGTGCCCAGCGATGGATTGGCGCCCTGTCCTGGGTCTATCTGCCCAGCGCCCGAGACGTTCTCCCCTGGATGGGCATGGGGAACCCCACCGCGACCCTAATAGAGGATAAGCGGGAGATAATGAATGAATGAATGAATTGACCTCGATCCATGTTTTTGGACTCTGGGAGAAAACCGGAGAACCCGGAGGAAACCCACACGGACACTGGGAGAACATGGAAAATCCACTCAGATTGGGATTCGAACCGGGAATCCCACACACACTACAAGGGGGGTCAATTTAGATAGGGGCAATTTAGAGCAGACGATTTACCTTCTATGTGGATCTTATTCTTGCTCAGCACATTGATGAATGTGATTCCAGACCGTGCTGTACTGTATAGAACATGTTCTCCGCATTCCGTCATCACCGCCAGTCATTATGTCCTCCGCCAGAGTACAGCGACAGCTCAGTCATACCTAGTGCTGAGAGGAGAACATGCTAAACACTAAGCCACCGTGCCTCCCTACTTTGAAACAAGATTCGGTAATTCACGATAGTTTGAACAACTTGTTGTTGAATAGTTCATTGACCAGAGAAAATGACCATGACTTGACCATGACTGTTGTACTGGAACATAACAGTACAATTTATGTGGCGGGCCGAACAGGATAAAGATTTATTGAACACCCTAAAAGTAAAGGTTTTCTAAACATCCATCCATTATCTTCTGCTTTATCCTCTATTAGGGTCGCGGGGGGGTTCCCCATGCCCATCCAGGGGAGAACGTTTCCGGTGCTGGGCAGATAGACCCAGGACAGGACACCAATCTATCACTGGACACACTCACACACACACACACACACAAACATACTCTATATGGGGCAATTTGGAGAATTGACCTTGATCCATGTTTTTGGACTGTGGGAGGAAACCGGAGAATCCGGAGGAAACCCATGTGGACACTGGGAGAACATGGAAACTCCACCCAGATTGGGATTCAAACCAGGAATGCCTAGAGCTGCCGCGCTTTTCTAAACATGTATAGGAATAAAAACAGACAGGAATATTATTCCATCATTTATTTATGTTTTAATTAATTATCAGCAGTAAATCCTCTATAAGGGGGCAGGGGGGTTCTCCATGCCCATCCAGGCAGATACACCCAGGACAGGATGCCAATCTATCACTGGCACATTCACTCACACAGACACACACTCTATATGGGGCAATTTGGAGCATTCAATTTATCTGGAATCCATGGTTTTGGACTGTGGGAACCTGGAGAAAACCCACGCAGACACGGGGAGAACATGGAAACTAACTAATAACCATAATAAATAATAATTGGAACAATTTTCCTAGTAGCGCTGCTTCCAGACCTGTAGTTTATTTCATTCATTATCTCCCGCTTCATCCTCTATTAGGGTCGCGGTGGGGTTCCCCA
The DNA here is from genome assembly GCA_019802435.1 of Corydoras maculifer. Classification (NCBI taxonomy): domain Eukaryota; kingdom Metazoa; phylum Chordata; class Actinopteri; order Siluriformes; family Callichthyidae; genus Corydoras; species Corydoras maculifer. The sequence continues at coordinate 213,641 of JAFMOD010000726.1, forward strand.
TGCCCATCCAGGGAAGAACGTTCCAGGCGTTGGGCAGAAAGACCCAGGAGAGGACGCCAATCCATCGCTGGACACACACTCACTCACACAGACACACTCTATAGGGGGCAATTTTGAGAATTCAATTGACTTGATCCATGTTTTTGGACTGTGGGAGGAAACCGGAGAACCTGGAGGAAACCCACGCAGACACGGGGAGAACATGGAAACTCCACCCAGATGGGGATTTGAACCGGGAATCCCTAGTGCTGAGAGGAGAACGTGCTAAACACTAAGCCACCGTGCCGCCCTGGTTTCTTATTAAATAATTTAATCACATTTTCAGACTCCCTTTTGCTCTTAACTGGAAAGAGGACGACTCTTGAAAGTTGTAGCATCTAGATGATGTTAACCTTATTTGGTATCCAGTACGAGTTCATGGAAGTTCAACACAAAAAAAGAGTTTATAGCTCTGTCCAGGTGATAGGGAATTCGGGTCAGTTTATCAAGTTGGATGTCATTCAGGTTTAAGTTCACATTCAGGGTATACATTTACTAGGCTCCTTTTCATTTATTAACTTTAAATGATGCTTCGGACTGTACATACAGAATACATACAATGTGTTCTTTAGTGATATTACCTTAACTAACAGGATGTTATGATAATTACCTCACCAAGGTGCCAATTCTCACTCCATATCCAAGGAATGAGCTTCCAAAATTTGTTCAGTATCTTTAAGAAACAACTCAAAACTCTGAAAAATCTAGGCATTGGATTCGACCTGAGGGGCGGACGGGCTAACTACTACACCACCCGACAAGGGGAGAACATTTACGACGCCAATCTATCACTGGCCAATGTCACTCACACAGACACACTTTTTATGGGGCAATTTAAAGCATTTAGTTTACCTTGAATCCATGTTTTTAGGCAATTTAAAGTAGAGAACATAAAAACACCACCCAGATGGGACATGAGCCCAGATCACCAGCACTGAGTGGACGTGCTTTATCCTCTACTAGGGTCGCGGTGGGGTTCCCCATGCCCATCCAGAGGATGAGGGTTTGGGATCTGGGCAGATACACCCAAAACAGGACGCCAATCTATCACTGGGCACACACTCACTCACTCACTCACACAAACACACTCTATATGGGGCAATTTAAAGAATTCAATTGATCCATGTTTTTGGACTGTGGGAGGAAACCAGAGAACCCGGAGGAAACCCATGCGTGCACGGGGAGAACATGGAAACTCAACCCAGATTGGGAATCGAACCGGGAATCCCTAGTGCTGAGAGGAGAACATGCTAATCACTAAGCCACCATGCCGCCTGTCATTAAATCAAAACATCTTCATCATTCATTCATTCATTATCTCCCGCTTTATCCTCTATTAGGGTCGTGGTGGGGTTCCCCATGCCCATCCAGGGGAGAACGTCTCGGGCGCTGGGCAGATAGACCCAGGACAGGGCGCCAATCCATCGCTGGGCACACACTCACTCACACAGTCACACTCTATATGGGGAAATTTTGTAGAACTCAATTAACTTGATCCATGTTTTTGGACTGTGGGAGGAAACCGGAGAACCCGGAGGAAACCCACGCAGACACGGGGAGAACATGGAAACTCCACCCAGATGGGGATTCGAACCGGGAATCCCTAGCGCTGAGAGGAGAACATGCTAACCACTAAGCCACCGTGCCACCCAAACATCTTAATCATCCATTCATTATCTTCCGCTTTATCCTCTATTAGGGTCATGGGGGGGGGTTCCCCATGCCCATCCAGGGGAGAACGTTTCAGGCGCTGGGCAGATAGACCCAGGACAGGACATCAATCCATCGCTGGGCACACACTCACTCACACAGACACACTCTATATGGGGCAATTTTGAGAATTCAATTGACTTGATCCATGTTTTTGGACTGTGGGGGGAAACCAGAGAACCCAGAGGAAACCCACACGGACACGGGGAGGACATGGAAACTCCACCCAGATGGGGATTCGAACCGGGAATCCCTAGCGCTGAGAGGAGAACATGCCAACCACTAAGACCCCGTGCCGCCCAAACATCTTAATCCTGTGCTACAAAATACCAATAAAAAGAAATCTAAGCGTTGGAAATGATACCAAGTTCTACAAACATATAACCCTCAGAAGTTATGACTATAAGACGCAAAATTTCACCTGGAATTGAATCAACACCTTTAATCACGTCAGCACATCTGCTATTCGTATTAATGATGTAACCCTCACTGCTAAATTCAGACCCTCAGATTCAAGCTTTGAATACAGGATGCGATGGTGTTAGTCGACCCTGCTGCTGGAAGCTAACGCAAGCCGGAACTTCTGATGGAACGCCGGGATGCGCTCTTTCTGCAGAGGCCAATAGACAATGCAGCGTCGCTTGAGCATGCCTCTGCGTAGCAGGAGCGAACGGCTCAGGTGATAATCAGGGACGTCCTGCAGAAAGATCAGAACCAACGAATCACGACTTTCCTCCATGAGCTGCTGGAGAGCGTAGTGCACTTTAAACCTGCAGGAAATAAACACATTCACAAACGAGTTACAGTCACTGTAATTAGTTCATCCATCCATTAACTTCAGCTTTATCCTCTACTAGGGTCGGGGGGGGGGGTTCCCCATGCCCATCCAGGGGAGAACGTCTCGGGCGCTGGGCAGATACACCCAGGACAGGGTGCCAATCTATGTCCGTGCCGCACTTGTGTGTAATTATTTTTATATATTTAATATAATATGGGCACGGTGGCTTAGTGATTAACATGTTCTCCTCTCAGCACTAGGGATTCCTGGTTCGAATCCCCATCTGGGTGGAGTTTCCATGTTCTCCCCGTGTCTGCATGGGTTTCCTCCGGGTTCTCCGGTTTCCTCCCACAGTCCAAAAACATGGATCAAGTTAATTGAATTCTCAAAATTGCCCCCTATAGTGTGTGTCTGTGTGAGTGAGTGTGTGCCCAGCAATGGATTGGCGCCCTGTCCTGGGTCTATCTGCCCAGCGCCTGAGACGTTCTCCCCTGGATGGGCATGGGGAACCCCACCACAACCCTAATAGAGGATAAAGTGGAAGTTAATGGATGAATGAATATAATATGTGGACGGCACAGTGGCTTAGTGGTTTGCATGTTCTCCTCTCAGCTCTAGGGATTTCCGGTTCGATTCCCATTCTGGGTGGGTTTCCTCCGGGTTCTCCAGTTTCCTCCCACAGTCCAAAAACATCGATCAAGGTCAACTGAATTCTCCAAGTTGCCCCATATAGAGTGAGTGAGTGTGTGCCCAGTGATAGATTGGCGCCCTGTCCTGGGTCTATCTGCCCAGCGCCCGAGACGTTCTTCCCTGGATGGGCATGGGGAACCCCACCGCGACCCTAATAGAGGATAAAGTGGAAGTTAATGGATGGATGGAATTTCAAAATGTTGACTTGGGTGTCTTAGTCATTAGCATGTTCTCCTCTCAGCGCTAGGGATTCCCGGTTCGAATCCCAATCTGGGTGGAGTTTCCATGTTCTCCCCGTGTGTTTCCTTCAGGTTCTCCGGTTTCCTTCCACAGTCTAAAAACATGGATCAAGGTCTTCTCCAAATTGCCCCATATAGAGTGTGTGTTTGTGTGAGTGTGCCCAGTGATAGATTGGCGTCCTGTCCTGGGTCTATCTGCCCAGAGCCCGAAACGTTCTCCCCTGGATGGGCATGGGGAACCCCACCACGACCCTAATAGAGGATAAAGCTGAAGATAATGGATGGATGGAAATATGTTGACTTATATTTGTGTGTAAATGTAAATGTGTGTGTTCTTTTTAGTTGTCACTCGATTTAGGAATAAGTCTAGGAATTGGTAAGGATTATATAATTGGTATTTGTATAATCATAGTCGCCCAGCAATGGATTGGCGCCCTGTCCTGAGTCTATCTGCCCAGCGCCCGAGACGGTCTCCCCTGGATGGGCATGGGGAACCCCACCGCGACCCTAATAGAGGATAAAGCGGGAGATAATGAATGAATGAATGATGAAGATGTTTTGATTTAATGACAGGCGGCACGGTGGCTTAGTGGTTAGCATGTTCTCCTTTCAGCACTAGGGATTCCCGGTTCGATTCCCAATCTGGGTGGAGTTTCCATGTTCTCCCTGTGCACGCATGGGTTTCCTCCAGGTTCTCTGGTTTCCTCCCACAGTCCAAAAACATGGATCAAGGTCAATTGAATTCTCCACCCCACCGCGACCCTAATAGAGAATAAGCGGGAGATAATGAATGAATGAATGAATAATCATAGTCCAAAAACATGACCTCAATGTAAATGCTCTAAATTGCCCCATATTGAGAGTGTGTCCCCAGTGATAGATTGGCACCCTGTCCTGGGTCTATCTGCCCAGCGCCCGAAACGTTCTCCCCTGGATGGGCATGGGGAACCCCACCGCGACCCTAGTAGAGGATAAAGCGGAAGCTAATGAATAACCACAAGTGAACGTACAGTATTCACTTCCTTACTAATTTAAATCTAGTACCGCTCATTCAGCTCTTTACTGTGATGATGATGATGCATGCAATGAGGTCAATTAAGCTGCTGTCTGCTTTAAAGGTTTGGTTTTCGTCAGTGGGTCTTGTTTTGGAAGTGCACCATTCTCAAAAGAAGAATTAATAATAAATAGAAGAAGTGGTTCTTGGGTTTTAGCCAAATTTCATCTCGTGACTTTCGGTTCTGCTTGTTTGGGTCTCTGTGGTTGTTCTAGACTTACTGTCTGCACCAGGGGTCATTGAGCAACGCCTCGGTGACGATGAAAACAATCTTCTTGGACCTCCTCATGTTGTCAACAATGGTCTCGAGTCTGGAATGTCCGGGAATTGCGTTGCGGTACTCCAGGAAAAAATTTAACTCGGACTTTTCCAAAGACAACAGACTTCGTTCCACCCAGGCTTTGTCCTCCTCTGCGTGGATGATGTAGGCGTCATATTCGTACTGTTCATCGTGCAGAGTTTCGTAGGTGGAATCGTCCTTCATGCCCAAAGTGCGATTGATCAGGATGTTCCAGAAGAACTGAATCCTCCATCCTTGGAAGTGCACCAGAAAGGCGATGACCATCAAACCAAGCACTAGGGTGCTGCTTAGTATGCAGAGAGCCTGGAAGGGCGTCATGTCCTTACAGGACTCGGGGTTGAAGTACTTTAAAGAATGGTTGAAGTACACAGTCGGGGTGTTGCAGACGTAGTTCTGGATCACGTCCGGAACGCTGGCGTTGGTGGAGTTGAGCCATTGGGAGAACCACAGGATGCTTTCACAGGTGCAGTCAAAGGGGTTACGGTCCAGCCGAAGCTCGGTCAGGTTGGACAGCGGCACCTTGAAAGTCTCCGGCTTCACGGTGGTCAAGAGGTTTTTCTGCATGTTCAAGAAACGCAAGGATCGCAAGCCATCGAAGATTGACTTGTGCAAGTAGTTCAACAGATTCCCACTGAGGCTGAGTTCTTTAAGTTTCGAGAGCCCTTGCAAGGCTGCAACTGGAATCTCATCCAGCCCGTTGTAGTCCAGTTCGAGAACCGAAAGGTTCTGAGCATCCTTCAGGAACAACACGGGACCTCCGGGATTGGCGTTCTTCCAGAATCTGGCCAGGTTGTTGTGTTGCAGTTTGAGCACTCTGAGATGTTTCAGTCCATCCAGCAGGTCCGGGTTGATGTTCGCAATGTTATTATTGCTGAGATCCAAGAAAGCCAGATTGCTCAGCATTCGGAAAGGAGATGGTTCTATGGCAAGGTTTGGGGTTATGGCACGGCCAAGCATCAGAGTTCTGAGGCTGGGAACATGAACGAATGACATAGATGTTATCTCAATTTTCTGCTGATTGTAGGACAGGTAGATTTCCTGGACATTGTCGAGACCTTTAAACTCTTCCCCTGTAAGCTGCTGGGAGATAAAGTTGTGGCTGAGAACAAGAGTGGTTAGGTTCTTCAGGCTCGAGAATGCCTCAGAGTCCAGTTTTAAAAGGCCTGTACCTGACAGATTCAGACTTTGCAAGCATTGGGATCCATTTAAGGAAGCAAAGGTGGTGTTGGTGATGGTCTTTAACCCCATGCTGCTCCAACTCAAGTTAAGCTTTCTCAGACTCCTAAGTCCAGAAAACATATTCGCAGGAATTTCCCTGAAATAACAGTGGTCCATCCACAGATACTCCAGCCTGACCAACGTCTCGAAGGCATAGTCTCCGATAATGGGATACGGCGAACCACGACCCTTTGTTAGCGCTGCTTGTAAGTTGAGTTCCCTTACGTTCTTTAGTCCCAAAAATGTCTCCTTGGTCAGGTGTTTAAGATTGTTGTTCTTTAAAGAGAGGAACTCCAGGTCAGGAAGCCACTGAAAGCTGCCTCCGGCAATTTTGCCCATGTTGTTGTTGGTCAGATCAAGAACGCTGAGGTTCGTCATGGCCAGACCTTTAAAGGTGATGTTGGTTAGCGTGACTTGCTGAGCATTTTGGAGGGACAGGTTCCTCACTGCAGTGTTACTCAGCTCCTCACACACTATGCTCAGGATACTCGGGCTGAGTTTACAACCATCCAGCACCACGTTTTGGAACTTGGCTATTGGTTTGAAACAGCCGTTTTCCACCTGAAAAATAAAAAGAATTGCTAAGAATAAGTTTCGATAAATTTCTAGGCAAAAAAATGAATAGAAAACAATTTACAGCAGACCTTAAGGTGATGTTGCTTTAACAAGTTGGGGTGGGTCCTAGACTAAAGATTATCACCCCACCCGAGACCCTTTACAAATCTGTGATTGAGTGGGAAATGTACATACTATATACATTACATTGCCAAAAGTATTTGTTCAGGTGTTCCAATCAGTGCCGGCATGGTGACCTTGACGTTAGCATGTTCTCCTCCCAGCGCTAGGAATTCCTGGTTCGAATCCCCATCTGGGTGGAGTTTCAATGTCCTTACCATGTCCGTGTGGGTTTCCTCCGGGTTCTCTGGTTTCCTCCCACAGTCAAAAAACATGGATCAAGGTCAACTGAATGCTCTAAATTGCCCCATATAGAGTGTGTCTGTGTGAGTGAGTGTGTGCCCAGAAATAGATTGGCGTCCTGTCCTGGGTCTATCTGCCCAGTGCCTGAAACGTTCTCCCCTGGATGGGCATGGGGAACCCCACCGCGACCCTAATAGAGGATAAAGCGGAAGATAATGGATGGAAGTTTTTCTCCATGTATGCCATTAAGCAGGACATCCAGTCTTTATCTAACATCTAATAAGTACACTTTAGAAAGTTGCACCAACTGCAGCATATTATAGACTTCTGCCCTTTTCATTGTCTCTAATTTAAAAATGACATAAATAGTAGGGCGGCACGGTGGCTTAGTGGTTTGCACGTTCTCCTCTCATCGCTAGGAATTTCCGGTTCGAATCCCCATCTGGGTGGAGTTTCCATGTTCTCCTCGTGTCTGCGTGGGTTTCCTCCGGGTTCTCCGGTTTCCTCCCACAGTCCAAAAACATGGATGAAGTCAATTGAATTCTCCAAATTGCCCCGTGTCTGTGTGAGTGAGTGTGTGCCCAGCGATGGATTGGCACCCTGTCCTGGGTCTATCTGCCCAGCGCCCTAGACGTTCTCCCCTGGATGGGCATGGGGAACCCCACCGCGACCCTAATAGAGGATGAAGCGGGGGATAATGAATGAATGAACATAAATACTAGAGTAAATCCATCCAGCCATCCATTATCTCCCGCTTTATCCTCTATTAGGGTCGCGTGGGGGTTCTCCATGCCCATCCAGGGGAAAACGTTTCGGGCACTGGGCAGATACACCCAGGACAGGGCGGCAATCGATCACTGGGCACACACTCACTCACACAGACACACTCTATATGGGGCAATTTGGAGAATTCAATTGACATTGATCCATTGAACCGGAGAACCCGGAGAAAACCCATGCGGACACGGGGAGAACATGGAAACTCCACCCAGAATGGGATTCGAACCGGGAATCCCCAGCGCTGAGAGGAGAACATGCTAACCACCAAGCCACCGTGCCGCCCCCACTAGAATAAATAATAAAGTAAATCAACCATCTGGTACCACAATATTTACAACTGAAAGACAGCAGGGGTTATTTAAGTTTAATGTACAGAACTCGCTTATTGCACTGTATTAATAATAAGCAAGGTCCAGAAAGACATGGAGGACAGAGTGTGGTGTGGATAAACTTGACTGGCCTGCACAGACTCCTGACCTCAACCGGACAGACTTTAGAAAGTTAACAGCAGAGGTTATTTAGGTGCAATGTACAGAACTGGTTTATAGCACTGTATTAATAATGAACAAAGCAGATAATGATATCAAGTTGACTGCAGTTCACACAGAAGAGTGATATTGTTCTTATGTCAATAAACTTGGTCAAAGTCCATGTGAGTCAAAAGTCAAATAAGTTCCTCTTAGTAACATTTTTACTTCTGTATACAAATTTGAGGAAATGCAACATTAATGTTAATTACTGAAAATAATAGTAAATGTGCCAATATTATGATTCCTAACTTATTTATATTCTAGGCCTCTGATACCATGCAAATAATAATTCATTCATTCATTCATTCATTATCTTCCACTTTATCCTCTATTAGGGTCGTGGTGGGGTTCCCCATGCCCATCCAGGGGAGAACGTTTCGGGCGTTGGGCAGATAGACCCAGGGCAGGGCGCCAATCTATCACTGGGCACACACTCACACACACACACACACTCTATATGGGGCAATTTGGAGAATTCAATTGACTTGATCCATGTTTTTGGACTGTGGGAGGAAACCGGAGAACCCGGAGGAAACCCACGCAGATGGGGATTTGAACCGGGAATCCCTAGTGCTAAGAGGAGAACATGCCAACCACTAAGCCACCGTGCCGCCCGCAAATAATAATAATAATAATAATAATAATAAAAAACTTACTGGCAGCTCACTGGGTGGCACAGTGGCTTAGTGGTTAGCATGTTCTACTCTCAGCACTGGGGATTCAGGTTCGAATCCCAATGTGGGTGGAGTTTCCATGTTTTCCCTGTGTCTGCAGGGGTTTCCTTGACTCCCAATTGAGTGGGTTTCCTCCGGGTTCTCCGGTTTCCTCCCACACTCCAAAAAAACATGGATCAAGTCAATTAAATTCTCTAAATTGCCCCATATAGAGTGTGTTTGTGTGAGTGAGTGTGTGCCCAGTGATAGATCGGCGCCCTGTCCTGGGTGTATCTGCCCAGCGCCCGAAACGTTCTCCGCTGGATGGGTATGGGGAACCCCCCTGGTGGGGGTTTGCAGAGGGTTTTCCATGCACACACACTCACTCACACCAAAACACACACAAACACACTCTATTTGGGACAATTTGGAACATTTAATTGACCTTGATCCATGTTTTTGGACTGTGGGAGGAATCCCATGTGGACACGGTGAGTCCCTAGCGCTGAAAGGAGAACATGCTAACCACTAAGCCACCATGCCACGCCTTTATATATATATAATGTTTTTGCTTGATTCTGTTGTACACATGGGCGGCACGGTGGATTAGTGTTTAGCATGTTCTCCTCTCAGCACTAGGGATGCCCAGTTCGAATCCACATCTGGGTGGAGTTTCCATGTTCTCCCCGTGTCTGCGTGGGTTTCCTCCGGGTTCTCCGGTTTCCTCCCACAGTCAAAAAACATGGATCAAGTTAATTGAATTTTCAAAATTGCCCCATTTAGAGTGTGTGTGTGTGAGTGAGTGTGTGCCCAGCGATGGATTGGCGCCCTGTCCTGGGTCTATCTGCCCAGCGCCCGAGACGTTCTCCCCTGGATGGGCATGGGGAACCCCACCACGACCCTAATAGAGGATAAGCGGGAGATAATGAATGAATGAATGAATGAATTAACTTGATCCATGTTTTTGGACTGTGGGAGGAAACCGGAGAACCCGGAGGAAACCCACTCAGACACGGGGAGAACATGGAAACTCCACCCAGATGGGGATTCGAATCGGGAATCCCTAGCGCTGAGAGGCGAACGTGCTAAACCACTAAGCCACCGTGCTGCCATCAAGTTAATTGAATTCTCCAAATTGCCCCATATAGAGTGTGTGTGTGTGAGTGAGTGTGTGCCCAGCGATGGATTGGCGCCCTGTCCTGGGTGTATCTGCCCAGCGCCCGAGACGTTCTCCCCTGGATGGGCATGGGGAACCCCACCACGACCCTAATAGAGGATAAAGCGGGAGATAATGAATGAATGAATGTTGTTCACATCACTTTAAAACATACTTTATTAATAAAGTGTCATGTCTTGCTTACCAGCTTGCATCAGAAACCATTAGCAGTGATATAAAGCACTTTTTAATCTTTTTAATCACCTGATTTCTCAGTAAACGTTCTTTAACCATCATTACAGAGCATATGCTCTCATTAGGAACAGAAACTTCCTACGTTACGTTTCCTGCACCCTTCTCTAAAACGTCTGCATTGCACAGCTGCAGAACTCTCACCTTCTTCAGCGGCAGCGAGGAAAGTCCCAGGGTCCGAAACGAGGAGGAGTTGCTAAGGAATAAGAAGTCGTCTTTAACGAGGCTCTTGATGTCATTGCCACTGAGCACCAGAGTCTCCAGGCTCTGCAGCTGAGGTGTTGAGCCCAGACGAGCAGAGGTCAGCTGGTTCTGAGACACATCCAGCCAGGTCAAGTTCTGCTCAGGTCCAGAGACACAGACAACAACCGTTCATCAGACGCAGAACCAGTCGAACGTTTGGACCCACCTCCTTTCGCTCCAATTATCGGCCTGTTTGGGGACTACAGTACATACTGTGTACAACGTTCCCTAATGGTGAGGACCCCAATAGGACCACCACAGAGTAGGTGTAACAGGTGCCTAGGGTTCCTTTTGCTTTTAGGTTAATTAGCTTGTCTTTCCATTCACCACTTCAGTTAATTAACCTGTGCACGTGGTTGGGGTGGCACGGTGGCTTAGTGGTTTAGCATGTTCTCCTCTCAGCGCTAGGGATTCCCGGTTCGAATCCCAATCTGGGTGGAGTTTCCATGTTCTCCCCGTGTCTGAGTGGGTTTCCTCCAGGTTTCCTCCTACAGTCCAAAAACATGGATCAAGTCAATTGAATTCTCCAAATTGCCCCATATAGAGTGTGTCTGTGTGAGTGACTGTGTGCCTAGCGAAAGATTGGCGCCCTGTCCTGGGTCTATCTGCCCAGCACCCGAAACAGTCTCCCCTGGATGGGCATGGGGAACCCCACCGCGACCCTAATAGAGGATAAAGCGGTAATAAATGTATGGGTTGAGTGGTTGTGTATTTAGTTTCTGTGTTCCCCTTGCTCCGTGCACGTCGTTACTATGGTGTCAGATTGTGTTTGTATTACCTCTCTGTTCTTTGGTGGCTATACTCCTTTAATGCCACTACATGTTTGTGCGTTAAGGCGCTTCGGCTCTGCGCTTCCTATGCGCAGCCGTTTGGTCCGAGGTAAGCGAGCGAGACAGATTTATTTGGTTGGTGCATTAGTCCTATCCCAGCAGTGCTGCACTTAAACCCCCTCACTGCATCAGTGTCACTGATGAACCTGAGCTCTGAGTGTTAGAACATTAATACATTCATCCATTATCTTCCGCTTTATCCCCTATTAGGGTCACGGGGGGGTTCCCCATGCCCATCCAGGGGAGAACGTTTCAGGCGCTGGGCAGATACACCCAGGACAGGGCGCCAATCTATCACTGGACACACACTCACTCACACACACACACACACACACTATATGGGGCAATTTGGAGAATTCAATTGACTTGATCCATGTTTTTAGACTGTGGGAGGAAACCAGAGAACCAGGAGGAAACCCACGCGGACATGAGGAGAACATGGAAACTCCACCCAGATTGGGATTCGAACCGGGAATCCCTAGTGCTGAGAGGAGAACATGCTAACCACCAAGCCACCGTGCCGCCCAGAACATTAATATGAATGTTTTTTAATCACTCATCAGTGAAACCTTTCTATTTCTCTCTAAATACATTACGAATACTTTCACTCAGAAAAGCAACCGAGAGACAGAAATTCACTGGAACTGAAATGTCAGCGTTCAGGAGAAAGTAACTAATTCACTTCTGCATCTGAGAAGGCGGCTGGCTGCGCCGCCACATCCCTGTGGGTTAAGGTGACTCACAGGGTGAGGCTGATAAGTCGACTCATTAAACCTGCTTTGACAAGTCAGCATCGTAACAGCCGTGTTAGCAACATAATAGATTATGTTCACATTATATCATGCTCATATTATGTATATATCATGTATGTATTATGCTTATATTATATTATGCTCATATTATGTATATATTATGATCATAGTATATCATGCTCATATTATGTATATATCATGTATATATTATGCTTATATTATATTATGCTCATATTATGTATATATTATGATCATAGTATATCATGCTCATATTATGTATATATTATGTATATATTATGCTAATATTATATTATGCTCATATTATGTATATATTATGATCATAGTATATTATGCTCATATTATGTATATATTATGATCATAGTATATCATGCTCATATTATGTATATACTGTATCATGTATATATTATGCTTATATTATATTATGCTCATATTATGTATATATTATGATCATAGTATATCATGCTCATATTATGTATATATTATGTATATATTATGCTTATATTATGTATATATTATGCTCATATTATATTATATTATGTTCATGAGTGAGTGAGTGTGTGTGTGCCCAGTGATAGATTGGTGTCCTGTCCTGGGTGTATCTGCCCAGTGCCCGAAACGTTCTCCCCTGGATAGGCATGGGGAACCCTCCCTCCCCTACAGCAACTTACAGCCTCCTTCTTCAGCTACAGTGCTTACCCCCCCCCCCCCCATCACTTACCATGTGCCCTTTCTCCAAAAGTAAAGTACATACTCATAACCTACCTTTAACTGCAAAAAGGGCTCTCCTTTAAGTTTCAGCCTGTTACTAGTCAGGTCCAGGTGTGTTAACCGTCTGCAGTGGATTAGATCGCCGTCCTGCAGCAGATGCACCTGGTTGTGTTTCAAACAAAGGCCCCGCAGCTCAGGCAGAGCCTGACACAAACCCGCAGACAGTGACTTGATGCTGTTATAGCTGACATCCAGCTGCACCAGGCCCCTGTATCGCACCAGTGACTCGGGTTTGAGCTCGGTCAGGCGGTTGTGAGACACGTCCAGTGTGGTGATGTTCCCTGGCAGGTCCTGGGGGATGGTTTTCAGCTGCATGTGGCTGCAGTCGGCTGAGCGCTGCTCCACCTTGCACTCGGATTTAAGAGCATGACCGAGCGTGAGGACGCCGGCCCACAGCAGAAGCGACGGAGCCAAAGATTTCAAAATCTCCATAAAGGCTCCTCAGTGCAGACCTCACCTGATCTGACAGACACAAACATAAACCTGATTTTATGGATGACTTACAAAATGTTCTGTGCGTTAACTGTACATTATTAATAACATCTGATATAAACATTCATCCATCTTCCACTTTATCCTATATGAGGACACCAATCCATCGCTGGACACACACTCACTCACACAAACACACACTGACACACTCTACATGGGGCAATTTGGAGAACTCAATAGAATTGATCCATGTTTTTGAACTGTGGGGAGGAAACCGGAGAACCCGGAGGAAACCCACGCGGACACCGGGAGAACATGGAAACTCCACCCAGATGGGAATTCGAACAGGGAACCCTAGTGCTGAGAGGAGAACATGCCAACCACTAAGTATTATAAACAGATTACAATAAAAAATAAATAAATATCTTAAATGCAGCTTAAAATCATGGTTACATTTTATTATCTGTACTGTATATAATTAATATTTGGACTTCATTTTAACACAGATGGTATCTTACATCATTATAAGGTATATATATATATATCATTCATTCATTCATTATCTCCCGCTTTATTCTTTATTAGGGTCGTGGTGGGGTTCCCCATGCCCATCCAGGGGAGAACGTCTCGGGCGCTGAGCAGATACACCCAGGACAGGGCGCCAATCCATCGCTGGGCACACACTCACTCACACAGACACACTCTATAAAGGGCAATTTTTGAGAATTTAATTAACTTGATCCATGTTTTTGGACTGTGGGAGGAAACCGGAGAACCCGGAGGAAACCCACACAGACACGGGGAGAACATGGAAACTCCACCCAGATGGGGATTCGAACCGGGAATCCCTAGTGCTGAGAGGAGAACATGCTAACCACCAAAAGCAGTAATATAACGACAGTTGTTTTGATTGGTGCTCAAAAAGAATTTTTGCTAGCCCACTACATAGTGCACAAGGTGGGATTTGGGGCACGGCCTGGTCCGGCAGGAAAACCCCGCTGCGTCCTTCGTAGCACACTAGAAAGTTTATAAGAAAGTAGCGCGGTGGTTTTATTAACGTTTTTAAAATCCGCTCACGAATGTTTCAGCATCGACGATTTAACATTTAACAATTAATATTTAATCTTTAGAGGAGTCGATTGAACTATGTCATTCGAGAAACATTATGTTTGATATTAGCTGAATTTCATTATAAAAACGTACACTGCTCGAACTATATAGTATATATTTTTTTAAGTTTAATTGGGAACATGCAGCAAATCATTAAATATAAAACATTGTAAACCTACGCTTTTAATCCACCGCGTCATCCATCTTCCAGTGCATTGAGATGTTGCCATCAGTGAATCGACTCTGAAACGGTTCGGAATCGAACTATAGTTGTAGTTCATATTACACAAGGGATTAAACTTAAAAACGAATAAAGTATGACAACTGAAGTCTCACTAAATTAACATTCCTCTTTTAACATGTGGAATATGTACATTTTAATGTTTAATTACTCTTCTGTCGTCTTTAAATGTTCATTTGAGGTTTAAATGATCCTCATCATCGCCGTGACCGTCTGACGTCACGTAAGGTGCTGACGTCATAGTTAAGACGGAGGGTTTTAGAATGACACATAATACAAGCATGTCCTTAAACGGGTATATTGTATAATGTACACCACTTTATAATGTTGAAATGGCAACTAAAACCACTCGAACTTGAGTTTTGTTTATTGTTTTATTATTATTTATATTCATTCATTCATTATCTTCTGCTTTATCCTCTATTAGGGTCGTGGTGGGGTTCCTCATGCCCTATTCAGGGGAGAACATCTCGGGTGCTGGGCAGATAGACCCAGGACAGGGCGCCAATCCATCGCTGGACACACACTCACTCACACAGACACACTCTATATGGGGCAATTTGGAGAATTCAATTGACTTGATGTTTTTGGACTGTGGGAGGAAACCCACGCGGACACGAGGAGAACATGGAAATTCAACCCAGATGGGGATTCGAACTGGGAAATACCTAGCGCTGAGAGGCGAACGTGCTGACCACAAAGACTTATTATTTATATATTGCTTATTATTTATTTGTAGATTCATCAGTCATTCATTATCTTCTGCTTATTTTATATACTAGGGTCAGGGGGGGGGGGATACCTAGGGGGGGGTTCATCATGCCCATCCAGGGAGAACATTTCGGGCGCTGGGCGGATACACCCAGTACAGGATGCTAGACTATCACTCACACAAACACACACAAACACACGCTTTATGGGGCAATTCATCCATCCATTATCTTCTGTTTTATCCTCTATTAGGGTCGCGGTGGGGTTCCCCATGCCCATCCAAAGGAGAACGTTTCGGGCGCTGGGCAGATAGACCCAGGACAGGACGCCAATCTATCACTGGACACACACTCACTCACACAGACACACTCTTTATGGGGCAATTTGGAGAATTTAATTTACCTTGAATCCATGTTTTTGGACTGTGGGAGGAAACCGGAGAACCCGGAGGAAACCCATGTGGACACGGGGAGAACATGAAAACTCCACCCAGATTGGGATTCGAACCTGGAATCTAACTGAAGAATAACTATTATGAAGACTAACTGTGGTTGGAATAAAACTGGACTCTCTGGTGATGGTGCAAGAAGAGAGCACTATAAAAAAAACTACTGAACATTATGAACAATGGCATTCACCCTCTGCACACCGTCATAAACAACCCCGGTTCGAATCCCAATCTGGGTGGAGTTTCCATGTTCTCCCCTTGTCCACGTGAGTTTTCATCCAGGTTCTCCGGTTTCCTCCCACAGTCCAAAAACAAGGCTACAAGGTCAGTTGAACACTCTAAATTGCCCCATATAGAGTGTGTGAGTGTGTGTCCAGCAATTATTCCCAATTACTGTCACTTTTGCTGCTGAGAATGTGAATTTCCCCATTGTAGGACCCATCCATCCATTATCTTTCGCTTTATCCTCTACTAGGGTCGGGGGGTTCCCCATGCCCATCCAGTGGAGAACGTTTCTGGTGCTGGGCAGATAGACCCAGGACAGGACACCAATCTATCACTGGGAACACTCTCACTCACACAGACACACTCTATATGGGGCAATTTTGGTCCAAGTTTGGCCTGTGAGAGGAAACCGGAGAACCCGGAGAAAACCCACGTGGACACGGGGAGAACATGGAAACTCCACCCAGACTGGGATTCAAACCGGGAATCCCTAGCGGTGAGAGGAGAACATGCTAACCCCCATTGTAGGACCAAAAGAGGATTATCTCATCTTACCTTGTTTTATAAAAACAACATGAAAATGATATTAAACAGTCCCTGTTGCTCATAACATTGTATCTGTTATAAATAAAACCTTATAGCCTTTTACAAAGTATTGGTTAGCACGTTCGCCTCTCAGCACTAGGGATTCCCGGTTCGAATCCCCATCTGGGTGGAGTTTCCATGTTCTCCCCGTGTCCGCATGGGTTTCCTCAGGGTTCTCCAGTTTCCTCCCACAGTCCAAAAACATGGATGAAGTCAATTGAAATCTCAAAATTGCCCCATATAGAGTGTGTGTGTGAGTGAGTGTGTGCCCAGTGATGGATTGGCGCCCTGTCCTGGGTCTATCTGCCCAGCGTCCGAGACGTTCTCCCTTGGATGGGCATGGGGAACCCCACCACGACACTAATAGAGGATAAAGCGGGAGATAATGAATGAATGAATGAGCCTTTTACAAAGGTCACAAAGCCCTGTTTGATTTTACTACACCATGGACTGAATTTGTTTTGGAAATCGTTGGTGGATGTGTCCTGAGTAAAGCACACTAGAACAACGGCAAGTATGGTTCGAATCTATAAACCACCACTGAACTGATGGCGTTATATATTATACTATACAACGTTATATATCATAATACTCACGTCGCTGGTGAATCCTGGCTTTGAAAATGTGGATCAGAGAAATCTGCACCATGCTCTCTCTCCTCCGCTTATAGAAAGCACTCGGTGTTGAGTTTCTTTTCCTCTTTGGGTGCTTCCCCTATTTGACTGGTACAGGAAGCTAGAATTCACGGACAGCTACCGCTTCAAAACTTACATACTATGTTCACCTGGCCTTGTGGTTTAGCTGTAAAGTACTGCCCTATGCTTTATAATCTCCAGTGGAAGTTTGAAATTGCATTTTGGTCACGATGTCGGCTGCTTAAGCAGATCACTAGCACTTATTTGGTCCTAGTTTCTTCCATGCTTCCCCGAAATTCCTGTTTGCATTAGCGACCACCTAACTATTAGTATCAAATCAAATCAAATCAAATCTGCATGGGCATGGTAGCTCAGTGGTTTGGGCGTTGGACTAGCAAACTGAAGGTTGTGGGTTCAAATCCCAGGTCCACTGAAGTTACCAGTGTGGGTGCTTGAGCAAGACCCTTAACCCTCATTGCTCCAGGGATGTTGTGATGAACCCTGTGCTCACCTTGTAATTCGCTTTGGATAAAAGCGTCCAATAAATGACCAAATGTAAATGTAATGTAAATCAGGTTTATTTGTCACATACGTAAATATACATGGTACGGCCAGCAGTGAAAATCTTTCCTGACTTCTCCACATAAAGTTAAAATTTGTTTAAGAGGATAAGAAAAATAGAATAAAGATCAAATAAAAATCAAATAAAATTGTATCTATATGGGGCAATTTGGAGTCTCTGGACTGTGGGAGGAAACTTGGAGAACCCATGCAGACACAGGGAGAACATGGAAACTCCACCCAGATTGGGATTTGAACCCATTGCTGAGAGGCGAATGTGCTAACCACTAATCCCGCAAATAGGGTCCCGTATTTGGCAAATAGTTTTGCGATTTGCTCAGTAATTTCAATAAACATGTCTGTCGCATGTCTGTGGTTCTTTAATATATATATATGTATATATATATATGGGGGCGGCATGGTGGCTCAGTGGTTAGCACGGTTCGCCGGTTCAAATCCCTATCGGGGTGGAGTTTCGATGTTCTCCCCGTGTCCGTGTGGGTTTCATCCGGGTTCTCCGGTTTCCTCCCACAGTCCAAAAATATGGATTAAGTCAATTGAATTCTCCAAATTGCCCCATATAGAGTGTGTTGGTGTGTGAGTGAGTGTATGCCCAGTGATAGATTGGCGTCCTGTCCTGGGTCTATCTGCCCAGCGCCCGAAACGTTCTCCCCTGGATGGATAATATAGAATAAAGCGGAAGGTAATGGATGTATATATATATATATATATATGCAGCACGGTGGCTTAGTGATTAGCACATTCGCCTCTCAGCACTAGGGATTCCCGGTTCGAATCCCCATCTGGGTGGAGTTTCCATGTTCTCCCCGTGTCTGCGTGGGTTTCCTCCGGGTTCTCCGGTTTCCGCCCACAGTCCAAAAACATGGATCAAGTTAATTGAATTCTTCAAATTGCCCCATATAGAGTGTGTGTGTGTGAGTGAGTGTGTGCCCAGCGATGGATTGCCCCCCTGTCCTGGGTCTATCTGCCTAGCGCCCGAGACGTTCTCCCCTGGATGGGCATGAGGAACCCCACCACGACCCTAATAGAGGATAAGCGGGAGATAATAAATGAATGATATATATATATATACAAAGCTTTCTGCGTATTTTGTGTCCAAAAGTTTATTTTTGATTACTACAGTGTTCTCTCATGATTACATCATAAATTCTATTATTATCATCGTTGTTTTAGATGACATCACTTCCTTTTTAAGTTATAAATTTGAGGGAAATAACCCCAGATATAAATAACTTTCTGACATATTCTCTTTAGGTTACCACAGCAGTTATGCTTTTAAAATTACATTCTGTTCTTAATTTAATTAGTTTATCAATTTAATTATATATTTTGTTGCACTTTCAACACATCTATCCATCGATTATCTTTCCATGCCCATCCAGGGGAGAACGTCTCAGGTGCTGGGCAGATACACCCGGCACAGGACGCCAATCTATCACTGGGCACACACTTACTCACACAGACACACTCTATATGGGGCAATTTGGAGCATTCCATTGACTTTGATCCATGTTGTTGGACTGTGGGAGGAAACCGGAGAACCCGGAAGAAACCCACGCGGACACGGGGAAAATATGGAAACTCCACCCAGATTGAACCGAGAATCCCTAGTGCTGAGAGGAGAACATGCTAACCCACCGTGCCTCCCACACTCCACACAAACAAATTTTATTTAAGATATAATTAGCTAAATTACATTAAGTCATACATTTTTAGTTTTAGGTGGCACGTTGGTTTAGTGGTTTAGCATGTTCTCCTCTCAGCGCTAGGGATTCCCAGTTCGAATCCCCATCTGGGTGGAGTTTCCATGTTCTCCCCGTGTCTGCGTGGGTTTCCTCCGGGTTCTCCGGTTTCCTCCCACAGTCCAAAAACATGGATCAAGTCAATTGAGTTCTCCAAATTGCCCCATTTAGAGTGTGTCTGTGTGAGTGAGTGTGTGCCCAGCGATGGATTGGCGCCCTGTCCTGGGTCTATCTGCCCAGCGCCTGAGACGTTCTCCCCTGGATGGGCATGAGGAACCCCACCGCGACCCTAATAGAGGATAAAGCGGGAGATAATGAATGAATGAATTTTTTGTTTTACTTTTTACCTTTAAATTTGAAATGGCTCAGAAGCGTTGGGGGAGGAGGGGGCAAACACAAACTTCATCCGGGTCTGTTATTTATCTGAACAGCAGATGGCGACACAAACACACATATCAGACCGACTGTTTGTCTTTGTTCTGTTTGTGTCACGTGTTGATTGGGACACGTGTGTATTGTGAGATTAACGTGGCTGGTGTTTTATTTAATATAATCCAAGACATATTAACTATAAAACATCCCCCTGTGAAGAGAAAACGAACGTAGACGTGTTAAAAGTGTTAAAAGAGACAGCCTGCATCAGGAGAACAACTCTGCAGACGTAAGAACCCAGAAGAACCAAAACATCAGTGTTACATGAATTCATACCCTCAGACTGATACTGTATAGAACATTATTTCATGTAGATCTCATATCTGGTTCAGTGCACATGTAGATTTTATTTATATAATATTTTGATTGGAGGGCAGCATGGTGGGTTAGGGATTAGCATGTTCTCCTGGTGGAGTTTCCATGTTCTCTCTGTGTCCGTGTGGGTTTCCTCCGTGTTCTCCAGTTTCCTACCACAGTCCAAAAACATGGATCAAGTTAATTGAGTTCTACAAAATTGCCCCATATAGAGTGTGTTTTTGTGAGTGAGTGTGTGCCCAGCGATAGATTGGCATCCTGTCCTGGGTGTATCTGCCCAGCGCCTGAAACGATCTCCCCTGTGCCCCTAGTAGGAGAATTAAGGGAAAGATATAAATAAAGTGGTTGGGGTGTTGGGCTATCAATCTGAAGGTTGGGGGTTCAAGTCCCAGGTCCACTGATGTTACCAATGTGGGTCCTTGAGCAAGACCCTTAACCCTCATTGGTCCAGGGATGTTGTGATGAACCCTGTGCTCACCTTGTAAGTCGCTTTGGATAAAAGCGTCTACTAAATAACCAAATGTAAATGGCAAATAGAACCACTATGTGCAGTGTTGAGGCTGTGGGGTGAACATGGTAACAAGATCACGGCATGCACTTGCATACATCACAACTTTATATGCAGTCACCTAGCAACCACAGCAGGAAGTGAGAATGGAATTGCACATGTGGTTCAATGAGTCATCTTCACACAGCTTGGTGTGTGTGTGTGTGTGTGTGTCTGTGTGTGTGTGTATGAGTGTGTCTGTGTGTCTGTCTGTCTGTCTGTCTCTCTCTGTGAGTTAGTGTGTGTGCATCTATGTGTGTGTCCATCTATGTGTGTGTGTCTATCTATGTGTGTCCTTGTGTGTCCATCTATGTGTGTCCGTCTATCTGTGTGTGTCTTTCTGTATGTATGTATGTATGTATGTCTTTCTGTATGTATGTCTTTCTGTATGTATGTATGTCTTTCTGTATGTATGTCTTTCTGTATGTATGTCTTTCTGTATGTATGTCTTTCTGTATGTATGTCTTTCTGTATGTCTTTCTGTATGTATGTATGTATGTATGTATGTATGTATGTATGTATGTATGTATGTCTTTCTGTATGTATGTATGTATGTATGTATGTATGTATGTATGTATGTATGTATGTCT
>JAFMOD010000726.1:312333-329802 GCA_019802435.1 Corydoras maculifer
CTCTCTCTCTCTCTCTCTCTCTCTCTCTCTCTCTCTCTTTCTCTCTGACTCTCTCACTGACTCTCTCTCTCTTTCTCATTGACTCTTTCTCTCTGTCTGTCTCTCTCTCTCTCTCTCTGACTCTCTCTCTCTCTCTCTCTCTCCATGGCTCCATGCAGCAGGGGTTTGATTTAACAGATGATGTGATAGATTTAGAGAACGAGCCTTGGTTTAAGTTCTTTTCAGAGCTGGAGTTTGGGCGACCGGTAAGTGGGCGAGTGAGGGGCCCGTGTGTGCCGTGCTGTGGGACTGCAGACTGGCATGTGCCAATAGATTTTTTTTGTTCCAACACCACATTTCACAAGTTTTAACTTCAAGCAATAGAATTCCAAAGCAGTTTAGATTGACTCTTTATGTCAGGTTTGTTGGCACCTGAACATCAGACTTAAATTTTATTTCTTTTTTTTTACAGCAACTGACAAAAAGTGAACATCATTTATTCGTTTATTATCTTCCACTTTAGCCTCTACTAGGGATGGGGTGGGTGGGGGGTGAGTTGGGGGTTCCAGATGCCGATCCAGGGGAGACCTTTTGGGGCGCTGGGCAGATACACCCAGGATAGGACACCAATTCATCATTGGGTACACTCACTCACTCACACAAACACACTATATGGGGCAATTTGGAGCATTGAATTGACCTTAAATCCATGTTTTTTGACTGTGAGAGGAAATGGAGAACCTGGAGGAAACCCAATGTGGGTTTTTATGTTCTCTACATGTCTGCATGGGTTTCCTCCGGGTTCTTCGGTTTCCTCCCACAGTCCAAAAACATGGATTCAAGATAAATTGAATGCTTCAAATTGCCCCATATAAAGTGTGTTTGTGTGTTTGTCGGTGTTAGTGAGTGTGTTCAGTGATAGATTGGTGTCCTGTGCTGGGTGTATCTGCTCAGCGCCCGAAACGTTCTCCCCTGGATGGGCATGGGGAACCCCCCCCCCCCCCCATAGAGAATAGTTGTTATGATTCATTAGGGTCTTGTAAAGTTGCATTAGTTTTAATTAACAGTTGTACTGTAGTGGAATTAAAGGGAAAGTTGCCTCTGTGCTGAAGGACGTGTAGTTTAGTATAAATAATATATAATGAATCTTTAGCGGGGCACGGTGGCTTAGTGGTTAGCACGTTCGCCTCTCAGCGCTAGGGTGGGTGGAGTTTCCATGTTCTCCCCGTGTCTGCGTGGGTTTCCTCCGGGTTCTCCGGTTTCCTCCCACAGTCCAAAAACATGGAATAAGTTAATTGAATTCTCAAAATTGCCCCATATAGAGTGTGTGTGTGTGAGTGGATTGGCGCCCTGTCCTGGGTCTATCTGCCCAGCGCCCGAGACGTTCTCCCCTGGATGGGCATGAGGAACCCCACCGCAACCCTAATAGAGGATAAAGCGGGGGATAATGAATGAATGAATGAATGAGTCTTTAGCGGTGTTATATCTCACACACGGCTTTGTTTTCGCTTGCTTTTATTGTTTACTTGTCAACTTTGAGACAAGACGAGTAAACAAGCCCCACCCCCCACCCCCCCCACACAAACAAATTAACATACATTTACAATATATAGACAAAAGTATAGACAAAAGTATGAGGACATTCATGTCAATCCTCAATTGTTTTATTCCGTCCAGTTGCCACAACTTCATTAAATTTAGCACCTCGTTTTGTATTTTACACGGAATCCCAAACTCTGGGTTTTCTCCGGGTTCTTCAGTTACCTCAGACAGTCCAAAAACCTGGATTCAAGGTAAATCGAATGCTCTAAATTGCCCCCTATAGTGTGTGTTTGTATGTCTGTGTGAGTGAGTGTGTGCCCAGCGATGGATTGGCTCCCTGTCCTGGGTGTATCTGCCCAGCGCCCGAAACGTTCTCCCCTGGAAGGCCTGAGGAACCCCCCCCCCCCACGACCCTAATAGAGGATGAAGCGGAAGATAATAGATGCATGGATATATGGGTGGAAGGCAGCATGTGGCTTAGCATGTCTGCCTCTCAAGGCTTGGGATCCAGGTTCAGATCCCAATCTGTGGGTTTCTGGTTCTCCGGTTTCCTCCCACAGACCAAAAAAATGGATTCAAGGTGTATTGAATGCTACAAAATGCCCCATATAGTCAGTATGTATGAGTGAGTGTGTGCCCAGTGATAGATTGGTGTCCTGTCTGGGTGTATCTGCCCGGCATCCAAAACGTTCTCCCCTGGATGGGCATTAAGGAACCCCCCTGTGATCCTAGTAGAGGATAAAGCCAAAGATAATAAATAAATCAATAAATGTTGGGGGCGGCACGGTGGCTTAGTGGTTAGCATGTTCTCCTCTCAGCGCTAGGGATTCCCGGTTCGAATCCCTATCTGGGTGGAGTTTCCATGTTCTCCCCGTGTCTGCGTGGGTGTCCTCCGGGTTCTCCGGTTTCCTCCCACAATCCAAAAACATGGATCAAGTCAATTGAATTCTTAAAATTGCCCCATATAGAGTGTGTCTGTGTAAGTGAGTGTGCCCAGCGATGGATTGGCATCCTGTCCTGGGTCTATCTGCCCAGTGCCCGAGACGTTCTCCCCTGGATGGGCATGGGGAACCCCACCGCGACCCTAATAGAGGATGAAGCGGGAGATAATGAATGAATAAATGTTGGTGGAAGGGGATACCCCTGTCCTGGATACATGAGTCGGGCTGTTTTTTGTTTTCACTGTGGTGACACCCTGGGATGAACTAGAATGCAGATTCTGAAGCAGGGCAATGTGTCATTGTCCGACCTTACAAACACTCATCAGGGAATTTTCCCAGACTTACCCCGAAATCTGTAAACAGACTTTCCAGATGAGTTGGAGCTGCTACAGCTGCAAAAAGGGAAACCGACTTGGATTATGATGTCATAAAAGCTCCTGCATGTGTAATAAGTCGGTGTCCCAATGCTTTTGTCCATATACTGTATACACGTACCCACTGTTGGCTTTGATGTTTTGCTTTTAGAAGGCACTGATTTGACACCTTTTAACAGCAACCCCCTGTGTGTGTGTGTGTGTGTGTGTGAGAGAGACAGATTTTCCATGCTCTAATATTGTTGCTTTTGTTCACCTGTCTTTTTCCCATGATGCACCTGCTTCTCCACCTCATCTCCACATTCCTCCTGCTTCACTCCTCCGCTCGGCGTCCAGCCTCCTAAAAAAAGGCTGGATTACACCCCTGACTGCTCCACCCACTCCCACACCCAGGTAACGACACCCTGCCCTCCTCCATTTGTCTGTCCAGCCAAACGTCAGTACATCCATGCACACATCATCCAACCTCAAACGTACAATCTATAAACCACATGTATATTCCATTTAAATATATCCAGGGTGTGGTAGTTCAGTGTTTAGGGCGTTGGGCTATCAACCTGAAGGTTGGGGGTTCAAATCCCAGGTCCACTGAAGTTACCAATGTGGGTCCTTGAGCAAGACCCTTAACCCTCATTGCTTCAGGGATGTTGTGATGAACCCTGTGCTCAGCTTGTAAGTCGCTTTGGATAAAAGCGTCCAATAAATAACCAAATGTAAATGTAAATTTATTATCCAGTATCTATCTATTCATCCATCCATCATACATTTGTGATCAATTCATTTTTGGTGGATTATCAGCATCATTGTCATTATCCAGAACACTAATTTATAATAATTTTTACTAATTTACTAATACAATTCACATTTTTGGATTATTTTATTTTATAATTTATTTATTTTATATGGGCGGCACAGTGTCTTAGTGGTTAGCATGTTCTCCTCTCAGCGCTCAGGCAAGGTCAATTGAATTCTCAAAATTGCCCCATATGTTTGTGTGCGTGTCTGTGTCTTTGTGAGTGCGTGTGCCAAGTGATAGATTGGTGTCCTGTCCTGGGTCTATCTGCCCATCGATCCTAATAGAGGATAAAGTGGTAGATAATGGATGGATGGATGGATATATATATATATATATATATATATATGGCCATCTTTAGCATGTTCTCCTCTCAGCACTAGGGATTCCTGGTTCGAATCCCAATCTGGGTGGAGTTTCCATGTTCTCCTTGTGTTCGCATGAGTTTTCTGAGGATGTGGTAGCTCAGTGATTGGATAGCACTCCAAGGTTTTTGGTTCAAATCCCATTTCCACTGATGTAATCAAGGTGGGTCCTTAAGCAAGACCCTTAACCCTCATTGATCATGAGGTTCTGTATGCGTAACTTTATGTTCTGACCCCAACCATCAAGTTAGGATACTTTTGATAAAGGCATCTTTTAAGTAACCAGATATAAATGTCTTTCCTGGGTTCTCCAGTTTCCAAGTCCAAAAAAATGGATTCAAGGTAAATTTCCCCTATATAAATTTCATTCATTCATTATCTTCCGCTTCATCCTCTATTAGGGTCGCGGGGGGGTTCCCCGTGCCCATCCAGGGGAGAACGTTTCGGGCGCTGGGCAGAAAGACCCAGGACAGGACACCAGTGTATTGCTGGGCACACACTTACTCCCACAGACACACTCTATATGGGGCAATTTGGAGAACTCAATTGACTTGAACCATGTTTTTGGACTGTGGGAGGAAACTGGAGAACCCGGAGGAAACCCACACGGACACGGGGAGAACAAGGAAACTCCACCCAGATTGGGATTCGAACCGGGAATCCCTCGTGTTTAGAGGAGAATGCGCTAACCACTAAGCCACCGTGCCGCCTGCCCCGTAAATAAATTGGCTGGTATATTTTAAGGTAAATTGCCCCAAGGCAAATTGCCTCTAAAAAATTACCCTGAAATAGTGTGTGTCTGTAAATGCCCAGCGATGGATTGGCGCCTTGAAATGTTCTCCTCTGAATGGACATGCGGAACCCCACTGCAACCCTAGTTGAGGATTATGTGAAAGATAATGAAACGAGATGAGATTATAGTTTTTAACATTTCTGAGTCTGAATTGAGCGGCACGGTGGCTTAGTGGTTAGCATGTTCTCCTTTCAGCACTAGGGATTCCCGGTTTCCTCTCACAGTCCAAAAACATGGATCAAGTCAATTGAATTCTCCAAATTGCCCCATATAGAGTGTGTGTGTGTGAGTGAGTGTGTGTGTGCCCAGCGATGGGTTGGCGCCCTGTCCTGGGTGAGTCTGCCCGGCGCCTGAGACATTCTCCCCTGGATGGGCATGGGGAACCCCACCGCAACCCTAATAGAGGATAAAGCGGGAGATAATGAATGAATGAGTCTGAATGTCGATCTGAAGGCGTGTTACAAAGTTGCCCCTCCATGACTTTACCAAAAAGTCACAACTTAAAATCCCTTTAAACCTTTTGTCCATTAGATTTCAGAAGCTTCATGTTCAATAGGGTTTGCATCAGTGTTCTCAGTGAACTTGGCCTGCGGTGGTACATACTGAGTCTATCAAGGATCAAAAGCAAATTAGCAGAGCCTCCACCCACGCCTCCACTCACGCCTCCACCCACGCCTCCACTCATGTTCTCTCTCCCGCAATTACTGAGTTCTCCCACTTTATTCTACTGCACACTCCAAGACCTGCATACCCTCAGCTCACAAACCCACTGGCTATTTCAGCACGTACCACTTCAGTTCCCATCGGAAAATCAAGACGTGGTACCACCCACATGCCGACTCTCCCCCTAAACACTATTCATTTAATTGATGTAGAAATGACTTGACATGTCTGCTCTTTTTTTCTTCCAATCCTTCACTGTCTTGGTCACAGCGTGTTACAGAGAACACACACACACACACACACACACACACACACACACACACACACACACACACATAAATATATATATATAGGGTGGCACAGTATAGTACATTGTCACAAAGCAGCTTTACAGAATGAAAAGCCTTTAAACCCCCAAAGAGCAAGCCGAAGCGACAGTGGCAAGAAAAAATTCCCTTTTATGTTGTTATTTAGGGCGGCACGGTGGCTTAGGGGTCAGCACGTTCGCCTCTCAGCGCTAGGGATTCCCGGTTCGAATCCCCATCTGGGTGGAGTTTCCATGTTCTCCCCGTGTCTGCGTGGGTTTCCTCCGGGTTCTCCGGTTTCCTACCACAGTCCAAAAACATGGATCAAGTTAATTGAATTCTCAAAAATTGCCCCATATAGAGTGTGTCTGTGTGAGTGAGTGTGTGCCCAGCGATGGATTGGCGCCCTGTCCTGGGTCTATCTGCCCAGCGCCCGAGACGTTCTCCCCTGGATGGGCATGGGGAACCCCACCGCGACCCTGATAGAGGATAAAGCGGGAGATAATGAATGAATGAATGAATAACTTATAAAAAAGTTTCCTGCTTTTCCTGGAGTCACCACGCTGCTATACTTTACTGTTATATAACAGAATGTTCTAATATCTTTTCACTGATGCATCATAAAACCTGAGTAATGCAATTCGAAGCCAAAAGTCAGTCATGAGAAGTAAAGTCGATTGCTATGACACCAAACTACGACCCAAAATACATCCAACCACAAAGTCAAAATCTGCTTCTCCGTCTCAAGTAAGAGGAATTAACACAGCGCAGGATCTCTTCACATCACGCTGACGTCTCCATGTTTTGTTATGAATGTTGTGTTGTCATTTGAAGGAACGCTTCTGGAATTTACCCCGTTACCCCCTGCTGAGGGCTCTATAAAGCCTCCTCTTTCCTAAATCAGGTCAGAGGTCATTGTCTAGGCAGCGTACGAGTGGAGGGGGGAGTGTGCGGGGTGGAACTACAGTGGATTTCATCCATCTGCATGTGAGCAGAGGGGGAAGGTTTTGAGCGTGGCACTCTGTTGAAGAGCGGCGTCAGCCCTCTTTGTTTTCAGCATCTCACTCCCCTTTTCTCTTTTCTGCAGACGTCACTTTATCGGGCACCTTCGGAACGGCCTGAGAGCGCCTCCAGGTGAGTCCGCTTCCTCTTCTTCGAGGTTTCCTGGCACTGCGGGGCCTTCGTCAGCCGCCGGTTGGGTTTTGCATGAGAGAAGCTCATACTGACCTTTGCTGTTCTCTGATTATCTCTGTGATGCTCTGTAGGTTTGCGCTCACATTCTTTTCCCTCTGAACTCAAAGGCTCTGTGAGGGAGATCACACCGGGGGCATCAGAATACACTGTCATCTGTTTATAAATGTTTATCATTTTTCTTTTATTCTTTTTTTCTTTATAAGAAAATAATGTATTTTATTTAATGCAGTGTATGTTGTCTGATTGTAAAAACAGAGAAACTGTCCGTAGTTTTGAATTGAATTTACTTAAGCATAATTTAAATATATATTTCACATATATGAGTGATTTTTTTTCTTATAAAACCAATAATTCATTCATTCATTATCTTCCGCTTATCCTCTATTAGGGTCGTGGTGGGGTTCCCCATGCCCATCCAGGGGAGAACGTCTCGGGCGCTGGGCAGATAGACCCAGGACAGGGCGCCAATCCATCGCTGGGCTCACACTCACTCACACAAACACACTCTATAGGGGAGATTTTGGAGAATTCAATAGACTTGATCCATGTTTTTGGACTGTGGGAGGAAACCAGAGAACCCGGAGGAAACCCACGCAGACGCGGGGAGAACATGGAAACTCCACTCAGATGGGTATTCGAACCGGGAATCCCTAGCGCTGAGAGGCGAACGTGCTGACCACTAAGCCACCGTGCCGCCTAAAACCAATAATACAACATTTATTATTTAATTTCTTATACAACCCTGATACCTAGAATCTATTTTTCTTTAATGCAGTGTATGTTGTCTGATTGTAGAAACAGACAAACTGTTCACTGATTTGAATAGAGTTGACTTAAGCATAATTCATTTATATTTTTGACATATAAAAGTGATTTTTTCCCCTATAAAACCAATAATACAGCATTTATCATAAATAAATTAAATACTTATACAAATTTTATACCTAGAAAAAAAACAACTTTATTGTTGTCTTTAATTCCGTGTTTTTTGTCAATTATGGAAAGAGAGAAACTGTTTATTGTTTTGAATTGAATTGATTATATATTATTCAAATATATATTTTTACATATATAAGTGTTTTTTTTCCTTATAAAACCAATAATACAGCATTTATTATTAATTATCTTATACAAACTTAACACCTAGAAAAAAATATTTATTATTGTCTTTAATGCAATATATGTTGTCTGATTGTAGAAATAGAGAAACTGTTCATTGTTTTCAGATATATAAGTGATTTTTTCCCCCCAAACCAATAATAATGTAACCAATAATACAGCATTTATTATTAAATAACTTATATAAACCTTATACCTACATTTAAAAAAAATATATTTTCTTTAATGCCATTTATGTTGTTGATTGTAAAAACAGAGGGCAGCACGGTGGCTTAGTAGTCAGCATGTTCTCCTCTCAGCTCTAGGGATTCCCGGTTCGAATCCCCATCTGGGTGGAGTTTCCATGTTCTCCCCGTGTCCGCGTGGGTTTCCTCCGGGTTCTCCGGTTTCCTCCCACAGTCCAAAAACCTGGATCAAGATCAATTAAGTTCTTTCAATTACCCCATATAGAGTGTATTTGTGTGTGTGAGTGAGTGATTGTGTGTCCAGTGATAGATAGGTGTCTCCGCCCAGCATCTGAAACGTTCTCCCCTGTATGGGCATGGGGAACCCCCCGTGACCCTAGTAGAGGATAAAGGAAGATAATGGATGAATGGATGATAAGAGGGGGCAGATCCAGAGATTGTCCTGTAGGTCAGAGTCAGTGTCTTGTACTGAATGCAGCAGCTACAGGGAGCCAACGGAGAGAGAGGAGTAATGGAGTCACATGACTTCACTTGGGTGGTTGAACACGAGTCGGGCTGCAGAGTTCTGAATCAGTTGTAGAGGTCTGATGGTGCAAGCTGGACACCAGCAAGCAGATAATTAGAGTAATCAAGCCGGGATAGGCTTAAGGGATGGACTAACAGCTGAGGAGCATGTTCAGTTAAGAAAGGTCTGATCTTCTTGATGTTCTTCACAATGAATCTGCAATCTGGTTTAAACCGGTGCTTATTTACTCTGTTCATATCTTTAAAAACCTCTTAAGTATAATTTCGTCAACTTTTGTCTGAAGTTTGGACATTCGGGAAATAGCTTATACATACTCACTAAATATCACAAGACATAAGGGTAGCAAATATCATTAAAACCTTTGAATATATTGAGTGTAATGTATTTTAAAACTTCTGGTTCTTCAGTGACTTCAGAAAGAGACGAAAGTCTGAGCCTAACGTCATCCAGCAGATCTCCGGTAATGAGCAGAATGCTGGTGCCATCTCAAGACTCGACCCCCCCAAAGCCAGCACCCTGAAGAAAGCCACAATACGCTCGTCTCCCTCCTCCCCAGCAAAACCTAAAGGTACTTACAGATCCATTTAAGTGCTTCTGTTGTGTGGGAGACTGGTAATCAGCTACTAGTTAACTAAATCAGGCCCAGTGCCTTTGTAATAGATCAGTGACTGGGTTAAACTTGATTTTTATTGGCAAAAATAGTGGCTTAGTGTTTAGCATGTTCTCCTCTCAGCACTTGGGATTTCCAGTTTGAATTCCAATCTGGGAGGAGTTTCCATGTTCTCCCCGTGTCCCCGTGGGTTTCCTCTGGGTTCCCCGGTTCTCTCCCACAGTCCAAAAACATGGTCAAGGTCAATTCAATTCTCCCATTATTAATTCAATTGCCCCATATAGAGTGTGTGTGTGTGTGTGTGTGTGTGTGTGAGTGAGTGTGTGCCCAGTGATAGATTGGCGCCCTGTCCTGGGTGTATCTGCCCAGCGCCTGAAACGGTCTCCCCTGGATGGGCATGGGGTAGGGGGTAACCCTAGTACAGGATAAAGCAGAAGATAATAGATGGATGGATGGATTTAATTAAGGTTGGCATGGTGTCTTAGTGGCATGTTAGCATGTTCTCCTCTCAGTACTGGGGAATCCGTGTTCGAATCCCAATCTGGCTGGAGTTTCTATGTTCTCCCCATGTCCACTGCGTTTTTTGGTTTCGTCCCACAGTCGCCCTCTAAATTGCCCCATATAGTGTGTGTCTGTGTGATTGAGTGTGTGCCTAACGATAGATTGGTGTCCTGTCCTGGGTCTATCTGCCCAGTGCCCCAAACGTTCTCCCCTGGATGGGCATAGGGAACCCCCCCCAACCCTAGTAGAGGATATTGGATGGGATGGAAATGCACCAAGTAAAGGGGGTGTGGTGTCACCTAGAGTGTGATGGTTGGTTGATTCGTAGGGAAGTCTACAACTTCTTTGTGTACTAACAAAATAGTTTGTCTTGTTTGAGTAGTGTAATTGTTGGAATTGTAAACTGAGGCTGATGAAACCATGTGTCTCTGTGTCCTGTTTCTGCTGCTTATCTTTTATCTTCTAAAACTGTAACCACACTAACTTTGTTTCTTCCTCTCAAGCTTATCTGCACTCCTTTTTTCTGTCTTTTGCCATGCCGCCTTTGCTAACCCTGCAGCAGGTGGCGTCACTGAGTCTCTCTCTTCAACAGTAAGCTCCCCAGCTATGGAGCACGTGTCCTCCCACTTTTCCTCTGACTCACTGTCCATTTCCACATCCACCTTGCGTAGTTCGAAGCAATCGATCTCCTTCAAAAATGGGTGGCCTGAGACCCAGAAGGACAGCGTGGACACCTGGAGTAGTGTTGACGACGAGGAAGCGGGCACTTCCTCACCTCGCCTCAAATCGCGTAGCTGTGATGACTTGCTGACAGACGGCAATGTGAGAATGAACGGAACTCGATCGGACAGCGCTGGATCCCTGCTTCATGAGAGCGATGGCCAACAGCGGCAAGCGCAGGCCAAGAGCCTTAATTCGTCCCCAAGGGCTCGCAGGCATCGGCGCAAGATGGCGCACGAAACGCCAGGATTTCTGCAGCTTTACAAAACAATGCACCACATCGACCGGGAACAGCTGCTACCTTCGGACGTTATCTGTTCCGTCCGGGCCCGCATCTTAGAACTGGAAAGGCAACAACAGCAGCAGCGGAAAAACCTTCATGCGTGGTCGGCATTGGGCCAAGAGGTCCCACAGCAAATGGTACCAAACCGAATTTCCGAATATGAACAGATGATCCAGAAATCCAAGTCCATGCCGGACCTCGGGGAGGATAACACACCCTCTGGCACCACCACACCAGGGTCTTCCCGAGGAAGCCATTGTCCCAAACGCCGCTTCTCGGTGGAGTCGCTTTTAGAAGAGGAAGACCCAAACCCCTCAGAAAAAATGAGAAGTCCTCCAGAAGGCCAACCCCGCCCGGAAAACTACAACCTGACACAACCGGTCAGGCAGAACCAACAAGAGCCACAGGACTTTTCGGACAGTGAAATGGAAGCTTGTGCCTCAGAATTGAGTGACTTCATTCAAATCGAGGGTTCCTCTTTGTGCAGCGAGAGCGATTTGGATCACTGCTCGCTCGCTTCGTCGGAGAGCTTCTCTGGCTCCAAACACCACCACCATCATCATTACCATGGACACCGCCATCACGGCAGCCACCACCATCACCATCTTCACCAGAGTCTGGGCCAGAGTCAAGGTTACCATCATCGCCACTTGATCACGTCGTGCAAAGGTCGCTGCCCGGCTTCGTACACTCGCTTCACCACTATGCTGAAGCATGAGAGGGCACTGCAGGAGAGCCGCACTTCAGTCACACCTCCATTGGCTCAACAGTCGGCCAGCCAATCAGGTCTTTCCAAACTGGCCTTCCTGGTCAGCCCTGTGCCTTTCCGTAAAAAGCGGAGCTCCCCACCGAGCCAGCGCCGCCATAGTCGCTCCGGTCAACACAGGTCCAAGGCCACCATGTATGAAGCTTTAGATGCTGCCCTACAGGACATTTATGAGCACCTGAGAGCTGAGAAAGGGCTGGGCGCTACGCAGTTGCCAGATGACAGCATTTTGCGGAGGCTACTGCAGGAGTTACTCCCAGACATCCCCGAGAGGAGCTCCTCGTTGCGGACTGGACGGAGGACCTATTCCCCATCCTCCTCCTCTCACCACTACCAGCCTTGCCACAGTGCCTCCTACCAGCATCCCTACCACGCAGATGCCTCCGACAACAACCAGCACACTAACGCTAGCTCTAACACTCACTGCGATTCAGGTCCTAGTTTGATAAGAACCTTGTTTATACCATCCTTGCACGCCCTCATCATCCATCCCAGCAAACTGGTCCATTCTTTTTTAAGAGATGCCTCTTCTCCACTGGTTTCAGCCTATTTTTAGAAAAAAGACAGAAGGAAGGAAGCATCACTAGCACTTCATTTTGAAAAGTAAACTAATAGCTAGTTTCTCATGGTGTATTGGTGAATCTGGTCTTAAAATATATATAACGTAAAATTTGTACTAGGGTCGTGGGGGGTCTGGGTCATGAGCGCTAAGTAAGTTGTCACTGATATGTAGTTGGATTTGTATCTGATGCTGGATAAGAGGCACAGAAAGCATGTTTTCCTTTTTGTCACTGCATGTTAAATACAGTAACTGGCTAAAAGTATGTGGACACCCATCCTATTTCTTCAAGATTCAAAGCTTTATTGTCATATGCACATATAGAAACGTCTCCCTGTGCAATGGAATTCTTACTTAGCCGTCTGCCCTGGATGAGTAAGAAAAATTAAATATAATAATAATAATAATAATAATAATAAAAATGTAAATATAAAAAACACACACGCAGACCGGCACGGTGACTTAGTGGTTGGCATGTTCTCCTCTCAGCGCTAGGGATTCCCGGTTCGAATCCCCATCTGGGTGGAGTTTCCATCTTCTCCCCGTGTCTGCGTGGGTTTCCTCCGGGTTCTCCATTTTCATCCCACAGTCCAAAAACATGGATGAAGTTAATTGAATTCCCAAATTGCCCCATGTAGAGTGTGTCTGTGTGAGTGAGTGTGTGCCCAGTGATGGATTGGCGCCCTGTCCTGGGTCTATCTGCCCAGCGCCCGAGATGTTCTCCCCTGGATGGGCATGGGGAACCCCACCACGACCCTAATAGAGGATGAAGCGGGAGATAATGAATGAATGAATAATAATAAAAATGTAAATATAAAAAACACACACGCAGGGCAGCATGGTGGCTTAGTGGTTAGCATGTTCTCCTCTCAGCACTAGGGATTCCCGGTTCGAATCCCCATCTGGGTGGAGTTTCCATCTTCTCCCCGTGTCTGTGTGAGTTTCCTCCAGGTTCTCCGGTTTCCTCCCACAGTGCAAAAACATGGATCCAAGGTCATTTGAATTCTCTAAATTGCCCCATATAGTGTGTGTTTGTGTGAGTGAGTGTGTGTCCAGTGATAGATTGGCGCCCTGTCCTGGGTGTATCTGCCCAGCGTCCGAAAAGTTCTACCCTGGATGGGCATGGGGAACCCCACCGCGACCCTAGTGGAGGACAAAGCGGAAGATAATGGATGGATGGAAAAACACACACACACTCTTCCTCCTTGTTCTCTGGTTTACTCCCTCAGTCCAAAAACATGGATCAAGGTCAATTGAATTCTCCAAATTGCCCCATATAGAGTGTGTTTGTGTCTGTGTGAGTGTATGCCCAGCGATGGATTGGCGTCCTGTCCTGGGTGTATCTGCATAGCGCCCGAAACGTTCTCCCCTGGATGGGCATGGTGACCCCCCCCCCCCACGACCCTAATAGAGGATAAAGTGGAAGATAATGAATGAATGGAACTCAGGTTGTCACTTCATTTCTTGATTGAAAGATGTTTGAAATGCATTCATTCATTCATTCATTATCTCCCACTTTATCCTCTATTAGGGTCGTGGTGGGGTTCCCCATGCCCATCCAGGGGAGAACGTCTCGGGCGCTGGGCAGATAGACCCAGGACAGGGCGCCAATCCATCGCTGGGCACACACTCACTCACACAGACACACTCTATATGGGGCAATTTAGAGAATTCAAATGACCTTGGATCCATGTTTTTGCACTGTGGGAGGAAACCGGAGAACCCGGAGGAAACCCGCGCAGACACGGGGAGAACATGGAAACTCCACCCAGATGGGGATTCAAACAGGGAATCCCTAGCGCTGAGAGGAGAACATGCTAACCACTAAGCCACCTGTTTGAAATGCATGTAGGTTTAAATCCAATTGAGTCATGATACCCATGTGTCTGTTCAACGAGGTAAATTGGATGGTGTTCACATACATCTGATCATCAGTCTCATGATGTTTTGAATGTAATGTAAGAGTTGAATCATGGATCTGTTGTGAACGTCTGTTTGCTGCTCGTGTTGTTTCATCTGTAATGATCTGCTGACCACATTATTTTGTTATCATAATTAAAAATCCTCTTTGCATGTGCAGAGGCCATAATCAGCATTTTTTTATTTGCTTCAAGTGAATCGTTCTTCACCTGCTTTAAATGAAAATAAAAATCCCTTTGCCGTCCTCATTGTTTTCCTTTGTTATCCACCAACATGTGGCCATTTACTCCAATACTAATCCTCCATGGAGTCATTCCCTATGTGACACTATGTATGTGTGTGTGTGTGTGTGTGTGTGTGTGTGTGTGTGTGTGTGTGTGATTTACAGATCAGGGCCCAGATGCTGGTCATCTTACACCTCAAAACAGAAGACCTACCCCAGATCGAGAGGTAACAGCCTTGGATTTTTGTCTATAGATCCTTACAAACCTCAGAACAGCAATTGAAACTGGACTTTATTTAAACTGTAGCCAGTAAACAGCATTAAATGAATCATAATGTTGATTAATTGTCATAATTCCATTCAAAAAGTTCCACTTTCAGGGCGACACGGTGGCTTAGTGGTTAGCATGTTCTCTTCTCAGTGCTGGGGATCCAGGTTCAAATCTCTCCAATTTCAATTCTCAAAATTGCCCCATATATGTGTGTGTGAGGGTGGCATGGTGGCTTAGTGATTAGCATGTTCGCCTCTCAGCACTAGGGATTCCCGGTTTGAATCCCCATCTGGGTGGAGTTTCCATGTTCTCCCCGTGTCTGCGTGGGTTTCCTCCGGGTTCTCTGGTTTCCTCACACAGTCCAAAAACATGGATCAAGTCAATTGGGTTCTCCAAATTGCCCCATATAGAGTGTGTCTGTGTGAGTGAGTGTGTGCCCAGCGATGCCCAGTGAACCCCACCGAGACCCTAATATAGGATAAAGCGGAAGATAATTAATAAATAAATGAATATGTGTGTGTGTGTGTGTGTGAGTGTGTGCCCAGTGATAGATTGGTGTCCTGTCCTGGGTCTATCTACCCAGCGCCTGAAACATTCTCCTCTGGATGGGCATGGGGAACCCCCCCGCGACCCTAGTAGAGGATAAAGTGGAAGATAATGGATGCATGAAGTTAAACCTTCATAGCTTAAAGATTTAGGGCCCACAATTTAAAAAAACATTTAAGGATTTATTTGCTTATTTTAACATAATTTGGGCTTCTAGCTCATAAAACAGAACTTACTAGAATACTAGAAAACTAGAATACTATGGCGAACTTAACCACTAAGCCACCATGCCGCCCAAGCTATATATTGCATATTGTAACTTGTCTTTCTATTGTTTATTATATAATATGTAAATTCTGTATATAAAAATGGGGCGGCACGGTGGCTTAGTGGTCAGCACGTTCGCCTCTCAGCACTAGGGATCCCCGGTTCGAATCCCCATCTGGGTGGAGTTTCCATGTTCTCCCGGTGTCTGCGTGGGTTTCCTCCGGGTTCTCCGGTTTCCTCCCACAGTCCAAAAACATGGATCAAGTTTTGAATTCTCAAAATTGCCCCATATAGTGTGTGTCTGTGTGAGTGAGTGTGTGCCCAGCGATGGATTGGCGCCCTGTCCTGGGTCTATCTGCCCAGCGCCCGAGACGTTCTCCCCTGGATGGGCATGGGGAACCCCACCACGACCCTAATAGAGGATAAGCGGGAGATAATGAATGAATGTATATAAAAATGTATTATAAATCTGTTTATTATATATTTTTATGTGTAAAATACAACAGCCATTACCC
Organism: Corydoras maculifer; assembly: GCA_019802435.1. NCBI lineage: Eukaryota > Metazoa > Chordata > Actinopteri > Siluriformes > Callichthyidae > Corydoras > Corydoras maculifer. The sequence goes on from JAFMOD010000726.1 coordinate 328,294, forward strand.
ACCACACAATATTCCATCTGTGTATAACACATTCGGCCAATAAATCTGATTGTTATTACATTACATACATTTGGTCGTTTAGCAGACGCTTTTATCCAAAGCGACTTACAAGCTGAGCACAGGGTTCATCACAACATCCCTGGAGCAATGAGGGTTAAGGGTCTTGCTCAAGGACCCACACTGGTAACTTCAGTGGACCTGGGAATTGAACCCCCAACCTTCAGATTGCTAGTCCAACGCCCTAACCACTGAGCTACCATGCCCGTTGTTATTGCTATAGCTAGTCACTCACGAGATGAGGTCATCTGTGATTATCTCCTAGGTGTCGTCTAAGCAGATGACATCTCTCATATTATCTTCTCTCCTCCACCAGAGACAGCCTGCACGTGCCGTTTACGATTTCAAAGCTCAATCTGGCAAGTAAGTGCCCACGCCTGCATACCCTCCTCTATATAAGAAAAACTGGTAACATCAGTCGGTAGGTTCTTCAGTTAGAAAGGTTCTGAAACCAAATCCAGAAGATACCATGCAGTTAGAACGGTATAATGGGTGTAAGCTACAGGAACTCTTCATAAGTTCAAGTTTAAGTTCTTTATTTATGTCGCGCTTTTTACAACAGTACATTGTCACAAAGCAGCTTTACAGAATGAAAAGCCTTTAAACCCCCAAAGAGCGAGCCGATGCGACAGTGGCAAGGAAAAACTCCCTTTTATGGTGTTATTCAAGTAAGAAATCTTAGGAGGACCAAGACTCAGTGGGGGACTCCTCCTCCTTGAGCGGCCGGCAGCAACAACAATGTAGGACAGCCATGTCCAGATATTAAACAAATGGAAAACCAAAAACCGGAAAACTATATGTGAGTCCATTAGGGGGCGTCCTGCAGGACCGTCAGTCCAATTGATATTCAGGTTCCATCCAGTGTTCATCGGCAGAGCCATGGATGAAGATCTCCAGGAAGCCGGTCAGACCTCAAAAGAAACAGACAAGGAAGGCAGTTAGAGCTGATAATAAAGCACGGCATTTAATTAATAAGTAATTAATTGACACAGTGCATCATGTGACTCCGGCATCACTGACTAGAGCAGCAGAACTAAACTATACACATTTTGTGGGTGTTGATGTTGAATAATTTGTTGAATCTGATGTTAGATTCTATTTTATTAGAATAGAATAGAAAGCACTCTAAATCCCAGACTCCACATTTCCAAATAATTATACTGGTGACTATTTTGTTTTGGAATGAGTTTTATCCTGAAATGTGTGTGTTTTCTGTGTATGTGTGTATGTTTAACAGAGAACTGTCCTTTAAGAGAGGAGATGCAATTAATATCATCAGACAGATTGACAGCAACTGGTATGAGGGAGAGCACAAGGGACGAATCGGGATATTTCCTATTTCTTATGTCGAGGTAATTATAATAAAATTATTATAATTATTTTAGTACTTATATAAAGTTTAAATGACTTAAATAAAGTTTAAACAAAATATGTTTAGAGAGTTTTTTTTTT
>JAFMOD010000726.1:340990-353474 GCA_019802435.1 Corydoras maculifer
GATGAATAGATGGATGGATGGATGGATGGATGGGACATGGTCATGTTTTTGTCTTAACAAATGTAATTATTTTATTCTTCCTGTTGCTAGGGTGATTCCACTGCCTTTGAAATTCCTCTTCTCGCAAACCTTCCACAACCATTATCTTTGACTTCTCCTCCTTCTCTGCACTCCTCTCGTTCTCCTTACGTCCCTCTTAATTCATCTGTCCGTTGTTCTCCTCTGCCTTCTCCTCATCAGCTCTCTTCATCTTCCACCAAGACCTTCTGCTCATCACCCATAACCCGATCAGCTACCGCATCTTGTTCTCCTCCTCCCTTTTTCCTCACCTCCCTCCCTTCCTCTTGTCATTCTTTAAGCTCCTTATGCCATATCTTTCCTGCTCCTCCATCATCTTCCTCTTCATCAGGTCCTCCTTCATCCTATCCTGCTCGCTCCCACTCTCCGCCTGTTTCTTCAGTTGGTCTGCCCCATTACCCCTCACGACAACCTGCTTTACCACCCATCCCTGCGTCTCCACCATCCTCTCCTGTTCTTTTCTTACAACAAGTTACTCCTTCAGTTCTGTTTACAGATCGAACTACATCTCCCACAATTCCTACCACAGACCCAACTACACCTCCCATGATTCCTCCCAATGAGGATACGACATCTTCCACAGTGTCTACCACAGACAGAGCTACATCGCTGTTAGTTCCTTCCACTGATCAGACTTCATTGTCTATAAATGATCCCTTAGATCAAACTACATCACCCATAATTCCCTTCACACACCAAAATATATTGTCTTCCATTCTAACCAGTAAGGAAACTGCAGCTATCTCAGTTTGTAGCACAGATCGAATTCCATCTCCCTCAGTTACTGACCAAACCATTGCATCCAATATTCATCACATAACTGAAACAGCATCGTCCACAGTTTCTCCCAAAGTTCAGCCATCCTGCACAGCCTCCACCGCAGAACTAACTACATCGCCCATAATTCTTTTTCCAGACCAAATTATATCTTCTAGAATTTTTAACACAGACCAAACATTTCCCTCAGGTTCTACCACAGACAGAAATGTGTCTTCATTAGGTTCTTGCAAAGATCAAGTAACCAAATGTTTGCCTATTGATAGAACTACATCTACACACCCATCAACAGACCTTACTACATCTCCCAAAATATCTACCACAGCTCAAAGTGCACCTTTCGTGATGTCCACCACAGGTCAAACTACATCTTCCACACTATCAACCACAGATCAAAATACACCCTTCATGATGTCCAACGAAACTCGAACTACAACTTCCATTATCTCTACCACACATCGACCTACACCTTCCACAATATTCACCAGAGCTCAAAGGACACCTATCATGATGTCCACCACAGATCAAACTACACCTTCCACAATATCTACACTCAATCAAACTAGATCCACTATATCCACAACGGATCAAACTACACCTTTCATGATGTCCACCACACCTCGAACTACACCTTATACTATTTCCACCACAGTTCAAACTACACCTTCTACTTTATCCAGCACAGATAGAACTACATCTCCCACAATATTCACCACCAATCAAACTACATCTTCTACTATATGCACCACAGATGTAACTACATCTTCCACAATATCCACCACNNNNACTGATCAAACTACATCTTCTACTATATCCACCACAGATGTAACTACATCTTCTACTATATCCACCACCGATCGAACTACATCTCCCACAATATTCACCACATACCGAACATTTTCCACAAGCTCTACCATAGAACCAAATACATCTTCCACCATTTCTGCTCCCTCTTCCATTTTACCTCTTTGTTCTGCATCACCTCCTCTCCCTGCCTCACCCCTTGAATCACTCAATGTCTCTTTTCTCTCAATGGATGTATGTTCTTACCCTCTGTCCACACGTCCCTTGGTTCCTCTCCTCTCCTTCCATTCACAGCACCGCTCGTCTTACAGCAAGGTATAAAAGCTGCCTGACTCTGACTATGTACAGTACTATGTACTCAGTTACAGAAACAGTGTGTAGCATGGATTCAGGTGTTGACATTGGCATAGCATTTGGTTGCTAACAAAGTACCACTTCCATAATGATAACAATACTAATACTTCTCTTTTACAATATCTGTATTTCACTTGGGGCCCTATCATACACCCTATGCAAGGTGTCCTGACAGATGATCACGGCTACCTTACACTCTGCAACCATTATATTTTTACGCCTAAGGTTTTAGCCGTTTAATTGACAACAGTGCTTGCAAATATATGTAACCCCTTGGGCGTGGGGTGTGGTGGTCCACAAATGAATTTTCTGGTGTATTGATATCTTGGCAAGAGAAAACACAAGTGCACCATTGATTGACAAACTAGGCCGAGGTCCACAGTCAGACTTTTAATGCTATCTTGGTGGAAAATTATCAAAACGCACATAAAACCCAACATTCATTCATTCATTATCTCCCGCTTTATCCTCTATTAGGGTCACGGTGGGGTTCCCCATGCCCATCCAGGGGAGAACATCTCGGGCGCTGGGCAGATAGACCCAGGACAGGGCGCCAATCCATCGCTGGGCACTAAAACACAACACATACCCTTAAATGATTCAAAGAATGACTACAGGCCCTTTGCATACATGTACGTTTTGCGTTTTCTCGATAGCAAAGACACGTTGACATGCTTTAAATCAAGCTGTGTGGTGCGCAGTTGACAGCTCACCAAAGATCGCTAAAATAGGGCCCTTGGTGTTTTAACACTTTCAGTGTGTTTATCTTTTCAGTCTATCAGTGTTTTTCCAGCCACCACTTACCTTTTCACATGCAGGTTTACATCAGTCCATCATATCTTTATCAGTCTGTCATATCTGTCTGTCTGTCTGTCTTTATGTCCATTTATTTATCCAGCCAGTCAGTCATCAGTCTGTCCTGTTTTTTCACTGTTTGTTGGTCTCTGTTGACGTTTTACCATATAACCATGTATTTGACTATGCAAATTTACTGATCATATACAGTACACTAATTCCTTTTCATTCATTATCTTCCGCTTATCCTCTATTAGGGTCGCGGTGGGGTTCCCCATGCCCATCCAGGGGAGAACGTCTCGGGCGCTGGGCAGATAGACCCAGGACAGGGCGCCAATCTATCGCTGGGCACACACTCACTCACACAGACACACTCTAAATTGGGCAATTTTGAGAATTCAATTAACTTGATCCATGTTTTTGGACTGTGGGAGGAGACCGGAGAACCCGGAGGAAACCCACGCAGACACGGGGAGAACATGGAAACTCCACCCAGATGGGGATTCGAACCGGGAATCCCTAGCGCTGAGAGGCGAATGTGCTAACCACTAAGCCACCGTGCCGCCTTACAGTACACTAAATTAAATTAAATTAAATTAAATTAAATTAAATTAAATTAAATTAAATTAAATTAAATTAAATTAAATTAAATTAAATTAAATTAAATTAAATTAAATTAAATTAAAATTAAAATTAAAATTAAAAATTAAATTAAATTAAATTGGGTCATTTAGCAGACGCTTTTATCCAAAGTGACTTACAAGGTGAGCACAGGGTCAATCACAACATCCCTGGAGCAATGAGGGTTAAGGGTCTTGCTCATGGACCCACACTGGCAACTTCAGTGGACCTGGGATTTGAACCCCCAACCTTCAGATTGATAGCCCAAGACCCTAACCACTGAGCTAACCCGCCCCTATATAACAAATTACATTGTGATGACTTTTCTTTGTTGTGGTGACCACAGGTTAATACCCTTAACATAATTACTTCATAATATCATTTCGTTTTAGGGTTACGGTTTGGTTAGTAGCATTTGTGGTTGAAGTTTGAGTTTGTGTCGAGTCCTCACAATGCATGAAACCACGTGTGTGCAATGTGTGTGTATGGACATTTTAAATGATATATGATTGCAAATCTCTGGACACTGTGACTCTTACAGACTCTTTATACTGAGGCAGCGGTGGTTAATGGGAAGCCTCCGCGCAGCCCAGTCTCCTCAAGGAGGCACTGTGTATCTCCCTCTATGTCCTTGAGTAAAGTGCGCAGGGTAGGATGGAGCTTGCTGTGATACTAGCAGCTGTGCAGTCTGGGAAATGGAGTCCCTGTGTGAATCCTTTGCTGACCTTTGATTGCATGGGGTTGGGATGGTCTTACAGTGACGTTTGCATTGTGTTTGGATGGCGGATGGGTTGCGTTTGATGTACGACCTGTGTGATGGCCTGCTTCAGATCGCTGTGCCAGACCAGGATATATCAATGAATTAAGAGTGTTTCTCTCTTTCCCTTTTTTGCCCTTTGTCTTTCTCAGAGGATGATGCAAGATTCTCTTCATGGAACTGGAGAACCGTAAGTGACCTGAATAAATAGCTTTCCATTGTTAAACACATTAACTCCATCTCTGAGTATTATAGTTTGAGCCATACCACATGTTTTGTGTATTAGGGTATAAGACCCAAACACACCATAGATTAATCTTTATCGATCAATTCGTTAATTCTTGCAGATGAATTATCCATATCTTTTATTGTGGAAGGGTTAGCTCAGTGGTTAGGGTGTTGGGCTATCAATCAGAAGGTTGTGAGTTCAAATCCCAGGTCCACTGAAGTTACCAATGTGGGGATTTGAGCAAGAACCTTAATCCTCATTGCTCCAGGATGCTGTCCCAACTCTGAACTCTGGGGTGGTGGGTAGATTGTTTCGGGTGCTGGGCAGATACACCCAGGACAGGGCGCCAATCTATGACTGGGCACACACTCCCTTATTCACTTACTCACACAGACATACTACATGACTATATAGGGGCAATATTAAGTATAAATATGTAGAATAAACACTTTTTTTTTTACTTATTAACATATATAATCTAGACTGTGCCTCACTCACTGCTGTAATAAACACTATTCATTCACAACCTTAAAATGACACCGTGATAATAATAATTTTTAAATGTTTTAATGAATTCCATAATTTAACCTAAAAATAACATTTTCTCACAAACAATTATTTTTAATTAATTAAATCCATTTGGTGCCAACAACCATGTTACTGAAGTGACTGTTTGAGTTTTTTTTTTAAATGACTCAAACCATTTTTTATTTAATTTTTTCTGTTGTTGTGCAGGTGTCAGGTGGTGTATAACTACATGCCTCGGAATGAAGACGAGTTAGAACTGCAAGTAGGCGACGTGGTAGACGTGGTGGAAAAGTGTGATGATGGCTGGTTTGTGGGTGTGTAACATTTTGCCATGAATTCTCAATTTAGCATTAAAATTCCACTCCACAGATCAAACTACATCCACCATGATGCTGACATCTATAATAAGTAGCTTGAAATCTAAAGTAATGGGCATTAGCACGCACATGCACCCACATTTTTGGTGTTGGGTACTTAAGCCAAAAAAAGGGCCCCATCGGCAAAATTATTAATGAAGATTAAAAATAATAAAAAAAGAACTGTAGGATATTTAAGTACTATATTTACTTTTGTTAAGACAATTTTAGGGCGGCACGGTGGCTTAGTGTTTAGCACGTTCGCCTCTCAGCACTAGGGATTCCCGGTTCGAATCCCCATCTGGGTGGAGTTTCCATGTTCTCCCCGTGTCCGCATGGGTTTCCTCCGGGTTCTCCGGTTTCCTCCCACAGTCCAAAAACATGGATCAAGTCAATAGAGTTCTCCAAATTGCCCCATAAAAAGTGTGTCTGTGTGAGTGAGTGTGTGCCCAGCGATGGATTGGCGCCCTGTCCTGGGTCTATCTGCCCAGCGCCCGAAACGTTCTCCCCTGGATGGGCATGGGGAACCCCACCACGACCCTAATAGAGAACAAAAGCGGGAGATAATAAATGAATGAAAGACAATTTTATTTAAACTTTAATTAATGAGCATTTAATTAAACTTCTCAAATTAACATAATGCATACATCAATGAAAAACGGGCAAGAACACGGCTGCATTGTGGGCAAATTTTAATAACCAGACAATATATTAAATAATTGTCCAAAATAATTAACTTGAAAATAATTACAAATGTAATTAACCTAAAGCATTTATTATACGTTATCATTTCATCTATTATCTTCCACTTTATCCTCTACTAGGGTCACAGGGGGGTTCCCCATACCCATCCAGGGGAGAAAGTTTTGGGCGCTGGGTAGATACAACTAGTGAGTGCGTGTATGTGTGAGTGAGTTTGTAAAGTGCTAGATTGGTGTTCTGTCCTGGGTGTATCTACCCAGCGCCTGAAACATTCTCCCTTGGATGGGCATGGGGAACCTCCCCCTTCTGGGACTGACCCTAGTAGAGGATAAAGTGGAAGATAATAGATAAATAAATAAATGCTATTTCTTGGATTAGATTCCATGGCAGGCGGCACGGTGGCTTAGTGTTTAGCACGTTCGCCTCTCAGCGCTAGGGATTCCCGGTTCGAATCCCCATCTGGGTGGAGTTTCCATGTTCTCCCCGTGTCTGCGTGGGTTTCCTCCGGGTTCTCCGGTTTCCTCCCACAGTCCAAAAAAAAAACATGGATCAAGTTAATTGAATTCTCCAAATTGCCCCGTTTAGAGTGTGTCTGTGTGAGTGAGTGTGTGCCCAGCGATGGATTGGCGCCCTGTCCTGGGTCTATCTGCCCAGCGCCCGAGATGTTCTCCCCTGGATGGGCATGGGGAACCCCACCGCGACCCTAATAGAGGATAAGCGGAAGATAATGAATGAATGAATGAATGAATGAGATTCCATGGCTGTGTTTTCATCGGCTGCATTTTGTGCAGAGGGAGGACATTTTTAGAAGTCGGCCCGTTGTTTTTTTGCCGTCACAGTATAATTTTTCAATCTTTGGTCAATTTTGTAGTGACTGTAAATATTTAATTCGATTCAAACAATGGGGCGTTTGTAAGCTGAAATAGTAACGTCATGACGGTCAGTGTCGACGTTCTGATTGAACCCAAAGCTGATATATTTGAGGTCAGTGCAGGCCACCAGCGTTCTCCTTGTGTCGGATCTTTCCCTAAGCAATGCACCAAAGTTGGAAGCATGTAATTGTCTTTGTACCTCTGAGTGTTAGCATTTGCTTTGAGTTAAACTAGAAGGTCTGGCCCAAAGCGCCTCATATTGTCTACATTTCCAATCAATTTATTCCTGCCCAGCTGGAGTCTGTAAAATCATACTACCATTTGGCCTCTTGTTTTTGGAACCAGTGTTTGGCTCGGAATCAGGCGATTATGTCTAAAATGTTTGCAGTTTTGGCACGGTGGCTTAGTGGTCAGCACGTTCGCCTCTCAGCGCTAGGGATTCCCGGTTCGAATCCCCATCTGGGTGGAGTTTCCATGTTCTCCCCGTGTCTGCGTGGGTTTCCTCCGGGTTCTCCGGTTTCCTCCCACAGTCCAAAAACATGGAACAAGTTAATTGAATTCTCCAAATTGCCCCCTATATAGTGTGTCTGTGTGTGTGAGTGTGTGCCCAGCGATGGATTGGCGCCCTGTCCTGGGTCTATCTGCCCAGCGCCCGAGACGTTCTCCCCTGGATGGGCATGGGGAACCCCACCACGACCCTAATAGAGGATAAAGAGGGAGATAATGAATGAATAAATGTTTGCAGTTTCCTGAAAGCTTTTTATGGAAGAGAGAGTCCCATTGTTTTAAGCGCTTACAGCTGCTTTGTACACTGTTATTCTTCACTAGCTAATTTGCTGTAATGGTGTTTACTGGTCTGTTAAGATTAAATTTCCTTTTGCGACCGCAACACATAGCTCTTTAATGAACTCCAGCTCGGATCCAGAAGCTGCTGCAATGGGAGGGCATTTCACAGCCGGCTTCCATCTGTTGTTTATTAGGGGCCTGGATTTATTAAAGGCCAATGAATTTAGTAACAGGCATTTGACAAGCGACTAACATGCAAATAAAACTGCATTGTAGAACTTAACTGGGGTTGCTGACCTTTCTGGTAGTATTGTGTAATTGCATCCGACTCAATAGAGAACACACATCACTATGCTGGATATATAATGCATATACAATTATATAAATATATATTTTAAAATATTGTAATATTAGGGTGGCATGTTGGCATAGAGGTTAGCATGTTCTCCTCTCAGCGCTGGGGATTCCAGGTTTTTGGAGTTTCTCCTGGTGTCTGTGTGGGTTCCTCCGGGTTCTCTGGCTTCCTCCCACAGTCCAAAAACATGGATCAAGGTCAATGGAATTCTCCAAATTGCCCCATATAGAGTATGTCTGTGTCACAATGTGTCACAAACATAATAAATAAAGCAGAGGATAATGGGTGGATAATGGATAATAAATGGAGCTCTGGGAAGCCTTGTACATGACGCCCTGGAGGTGCACGGTACATGATAAAGCAGAAGATAATGGATGGATAGAAAATGGTAAGCCATCATGGTCCAAAAAAGGCCCAAACTTCGAATCTGAATCCCCAGCACTGAAAGGAGAACATGTTCACCACTAAACCACTGTGCTGCACCTCTGACAGATTGATTTGACTTAATTTAATTACTTTATTCAATTAAGTTGTTTGATCTTTATCAGACAATCTCTCTAGAACCACTAAATTTCAAAGAATGGTAAAACCAGAACCCTTTATCTTTTGAGTTTTATTGGTTTAACCTGCAGTGTGATTAGATAGCTGTCAGTAAAAGTCTTTGTGTTTATTCATTCATTCATTATCTCCCGCTTTATCCTCTATTAGGGTCGCGGTGGGGTTCCCCATGCCCATCCAGGGGAGAACGTCTCGGGCACTGGGCAGATACACCCAGGACAGGGCGCCAATCCATCGCTGGGCACACACTCACTCACACAGACACTCTCTATAGGGGGCAATTTTGAGAATTCAATTAACTTGATCCATGTTTTTGGACTGTGGGAGGAAACCGGAGAACCCGGAGGAAACCCACGCAGACACGGGGAGAACATGGAAACTCCACCCAGATGGGGATTCGAACCGGGAATCCCTAGCACTGAGAGGAGAACGTGCTAAACCACTAAGCCACCGTGCCACCGTTTTTATTTATATTGTTATAATTATATATTATACATAAAAATATATTATTTTAGGATGTTATCATGTTTAATCCTCCACTTGTTCTTTTTAGGTACATCCCGAAGGACTCGGCAGTTCGGAACGTTTCCAGGAAACTATGTTAAAACTCTTTAACTACATCTATGGCACAATAATGGAGACCCAATGAGGAACTTGACTATTACAGAGAGAGTGCTTTCCTATTTGTGTGTGTGCATTTATACATGTGTATCAGTGTATGCTTGTATGAAAGTGTGTGTGTGTGTGTGTGTGTGTGTGTGTGTGTGTGATGCAGACACATGTTATTTCTCACTGGTCATTTCCACACACTCTGATTTTCTCCACTGACGTTCATTTATGGCTTTCTTGTTAAATCACAACTCTATAAATGATATTTACAATTATTTATTAGTAAGCAATATTTCCTCTTCAATCAGATCCATAATAATTTCAGTTCGTTTTGATGACGCAGGCCCATCCTGGACATGTTCTATATCTGGCGATTCACACCATGAGTCTATATAATATAATTGAAATTTCAGGAAACGAGTGTTTAGTTTAGACCCTGCATTCAAACCAGCAAAGAAAACCATCTGCACCCAGCCACATCCCTGACAATTAATTTCATTCTCAACTCATAATTGAAAATACATTTCATATTCATATTTGCTCATATTTCACCATGGTATGACCAAAAGTTAGTTTCCACTGGTTTGCCTTTAATCTCTGCAATAATGATAACACATCATATTATCATTGCATTTAAACATTTTTATATTCCCCTGTGAAGTCATTCTGAGGGACATGGTTATAAAAATCTCTACCAGTCTGATTATCGGTGCATTTAATATTGTATTACGATACAGACATGCATATGTTTGTGATATTATTTTGTAAAGCATGCAAATACGCTAATCCATATTTGTTTTTGAGTATATTTGTTGATATAATAGATTTTTATTGTCATTTATCTGTACACATTAATGGAAAAGCACAATCTTCAATAATCCAGGTTTAAGATGTTTGATGTACAAAGCACTTCCTCAGGTATTTAGCCTCCATCCATCCATTATCTTCCGCATTATCCTCTATTAGGGTCGTGGGGGAGTTTCCCCATGCCCATCCAGAGGAGAACATTTCGGGCGCTGGGCAGATACACCCTGGACAGGGCGCCAATCTATCACTGGGCACACACTCACTCACACAAACACACTCTATATGGGGCAATTTGGAGAATTCGATTGACCTTGATCCATATTTTCGGATTGTGGGAGGAAACCGGAGAACCCAGAGGAAACCCACATGTACACTGGGAGAACGTAGAATTGGGATTCAAACCGGGAATCTCTAGAGCTGAGAGAACATGCTAACCACTAAGCCACCGTGCCTATTTAGCCTAATTATAGGCTCCTAATTATAGAAAGTAAAATGAGGACATTGTCACATTCCACATGCTGTTTAACGAGAATACGGACATGTTTGAGAACATCAGGCTCTATTCATAAATGGCATTAACGTCAGCCCACTCAGTGTGTTTCCTTTTCAGCACAAAGGTCAGTCAGTAAATCTGCATAGGTCCAAAATACAAGCAGCAGGAAGCATTTTGACACAATACGATCAAAAGGACGCTATGAACGAACGAGCCAAGGCACCAATTCAGATTCAATCATTCAGACCACATTTGGAGGAGATCCCACATTTCTTAAAGGGTGTGTATGAGAATCTGGCCATACTGAAACGCTTTCCTGTTAAAAGTCTGCTGCCTAAAAAAACACACTTTATATGGGGCAATTTGGAAAATTCAATTGACCTTGAATCCATGTTTTTGGACTGTGGGAGGAAACCGGAGAACCCAGAGAAAACCCACGTGGACACCTGGATTTGGATTCGAACCTGGAATCCCTAGCGTCGAGAGGAGAACATGCAAACCACTAAACCACTGGGCTGCTTTAACAACAAACTATTTAAACATCCATCCAACCATTATCTTCCACTTTATCCTTTACTAGAGTCGCGGGGGGGGGGGGGTGTTTCCCCATGCCCATCAAGGGGAGAACGTTTCGGGCGTTGGGCAAATACACCCAGAACAGGGTGCCAATCTATTGTTGGGCACACACTTACTCACTCAGACACACTCTATATGGGGCAATTTGGAGAATTCAATTGACATGATCCAAGTTTTTGGAAAGGTGGAGAACGTGGAGACTCCATCCAGATTGGGATTAGAATCAGGAATCCCCAGTGCTGAGAGGAGAACATGCAAACCACTAAGCCACCATGCCGCCCCACATTTAAACATATTTTAATGAATTGAAGAACTCATAAATATACATTCTTTCACCTATAGAGCAGTGTACAGTCAATTTACAAACTAAGGACATGTTTTTATTTAAGTACTGTAGCTCAGAAGCACAGCTTATTACAGACTCAATCATTTTTGGGATCAATTTTCTGAGGAAACATCCTAAAACTTGGTAGTAGCGGTATAAAAATAGCAAATAGTTGCTTTTGTGACCTCATGATACATTATTTCCATATATTTGAGCAATTAAGAAATATTTTGTATGTCTGTTTGGCCCGGCCTTCTCTGATCCAAATACCAACATCAATAATAAACTGGTATTTTGTTTTTATTGGTGTGAATGCAGAGTTTAAACTGCCTTTTTCATGACTTTCTAAACTGAATCATGTCAAAGCAATAATAGCGTGTGGCTTCAGATCCAGATTATTACAAACCTGCCCATGTCTCTCATTTAGAACATACATAGAGTTTTCATTTTAAAGCTACCATTGTGTATTAAAATGCATTTTGAACTGTTTGGTTGGTTTGATGTCTGATGGGGTGGGGTGGGGGGGGGGTATGGTTCCACATGTTTATGTGGAATTAATCTTATGGCCAAAAAAATATGAACAAGGTTATCGGAACGTCTTCATTTTAGACTTACAGAAGCTTTAAGAAATCTAAGTCTAATTTGGTCTTTCCTTTGCACTTTGAACAGCCGCCATTCTTCTGGTGAGGTTGTCTTACAAAAATTTGGCATGTGTCCTGGGATATTTTTGAGACGTATTTGTGAATTTGTACTGATGTTGGAAATAAGAGTTTCAGGTCGTGAGTAAGGGTAATGGGCATGGTAGCTCAGTGGTTAGGTTGTTGGGCTATCAATCTGAAGGTTGTGGGTTTAAATCCAGGTCCACTGACATTACCAATGATGTTAAGCAAGCACTTCATGCCCAGTAATGGATTGGCATCCTGTCCTGTGTGTATCTGCCAAATGCTTAAACCCAACCCCCCCAATCGTAGTCCAGAGGAGAATAATGGAGATGAAGGGCAGTGTTCTAAGTCTACACCAAGACATAACAAGCCAAAGACACAGTGGTAAGGAAAAACTCCCTGGTATTTGAGTTATCTTAAAAGAAAGAACCAATATTCAG
>JAFMOD010000727.1:2764-43993 GCA_019802435.1 Corydoras maculifer
TTACATTTTTATTTTTCACTCAGATATGTGTCAGCACTTACCACTCCAGCTCGCCTGTCTCCAGTGGACTTCCACTCCTCCTCACTGCCCCAGCAGGTGCCTACCCTTCAAATAACAACACCCAATGCCACCCATGCGCTCTCCCTCCCGCCAGCCATTGGCTCCTATTCACCTGGTGATGAGCAGCCACTTCTACGTCGGCCACGTCGCTCGCTGAATCCTTACCATGCCGAGGGGACGGGCTCTCTTCCGTCGAGCCCGTACCGCCTTGTGGACGACGAGGACTACGAAACCACACAGGAGTATATGTCGTCCCGTGAGCGGCCCAAGAAAAGTGGCAATGGACATCGCTGGCATAGACGGTCGCGCCTCAATGGACACCTTTCCCAGCGTGCCAAGGGGCCAAGGGACTACAGCTCCCAGAGCTGCCTTTCGGACAGCGAATGGGAGGAGGACGAGGACATGGGAGAGCTGGGACATGGCGAGAGCACGCCTTTCCTCAGCATGCAGAACATGAGCGTGACCACTGAGCCGGCCACTATCTACCGGCCCAATGACACGAGGACGTACAGCAGCGCGGCACATGGCGCGGCACGTTCGCACACACACATGAACAAACTATCACACTCACGGTCCAAACCGGACAATGCACCCCTTTAAACAAAGAGCATTGATGAGAACATTGACACAACATATCTAGGAGAGAGAGAGAGAGAGAGAAAAAAAAATATATGCTATAGACCTGCACCTATGAGAAATATTTTTATTTTATATAACAGACAGATATTCTAACAAAGCAAATATTTATTTTCATTTCAGCAAAAATTGTCTACTAGCTAGCAGCAAAGACTTTTTTATAGGGGGAAAACTATTTATATGTAATTTATGTTCTTTTGTTTACAGCATTACGACGAAAAAGAATCCACGTGCCAATTTTTTTCACAACTTAGAAATAGAATAATATTGTGGTGCCTTTTGCTGTATGCCGACGAGGGAGGTTCCGTTATGTTTTTTGTAGCCTTTCTAATATGTACTTTTGGGTTTTATATAGATCGGTTTTTGGTTTCATTTCTTCTTTGTTCAGGATCTCCCCATTTGAACTGTGATTTAATTCTGACATCATGCAATATGAGAATCACACATTTGTTTACATGACTAAGGGTTCCGATGCATACCTGGGCATACACAATAACATTACACATGCTGGTTCCTGTTTGAAACAGGAAGCAGGGTGTTTATGTAGTCATTCTGTTCTCATATTCTTATGTGGTTTGCTTTAACCCCCATTGCTTATTAAATGTTTGCAGGTATGCAGGAGTTTATAGGGCATTTGGGTACCTGTGTGCTGGTACCTGCCCCGGTTTTCAGGGTTCTCAAATTGCCAGTGTGTGTACATCCAATGAATGTGTTTTCTTTCTGATGTGCAAACGATGATGCTTTGTGTGTATGTGTGTGTGTGTGTACTTGTAATGTGCGTGTGAAGGAATGCGTAGGCCGGTTTGTGTATGTGTTTGGCTTGTCTGTATGTTTCGGTGGGGTTAAGTGGTATTAATGATGAATATTTGTTGGTTGTGTGTATGTGAGGGTCAGATAGATTTCGGCTTTGTCAGAGAGAAGCTCAGTGTGTTCCAAGTATGTTGGCTTTTAAAGAACTGAGAAACACACACTTGTGACTTTGCCACCTACAAGTGGCATGATGAGCTCATTGCACTGTAACCTTCCTTTCCTGTATAGTCTTTGGCAATGGTGCCGCCTGCGGACTAATCAATCCAGCCTGATTTCAGCCTACGTGGACCGGCATACACCGTTAGCTTACACACCCCCATTCCTATGCCAGCAGCTTAAAGCCGCAATGTGTCTCAGGACTTCCCATCTAAAAACTCCCATCACCCATTTTCGCTTTTCACTGAACCATAGCTATCTAATTTTCAGAGTGCTGTTTGATGGGGCTACGTTTGTTTATGAACCCTGATGAAAATCTCGAAGACTTGACATTTTAAAACGGTAAACGTAATTTCCCCAATGCTGTACTGTCCCACCTTGGTCTTGTCTGTAATCTGAAGGCTTGTTTGCTATATAGGTTTGGAAACTGGGCGTGTTTACGTCAGGTGGGTGGATTGTGAAATAAGCTTTTCTTTTTTTCCTCTCACTTCCTTACCTGTCCATCAGCATGCCTACATTCTACATTTAAACCCTACACACACATACACAACACACATGCGACCACACATCCTGATAAGACACACACACTCACACTTCTTCCTGTCCCCACAAATCCAAACACACTGCTACACACTCACCTAAAGCTTCCAACTCTAGAATTCCTTTCTTTCCTCTCTCTCTTTTTTCTGTTCTTCCTCCGTTTGCCTGTTGAGGCTTCCCTTTCTCTGCATGTCCTAGTGGTTCTGGTAAATGGGTGCATGGTAAACGCAGCAAACTGAGTTGTCGTCACGCAGTGAAAGTGTACTTTTCCTTTTGACATTCAGCAATAAATCCCCTCCTTTCATGCCCATTCTTGACTTGGAATATGCTAGAAATTTTTTGCAAGTTTTCTCAAAGACTAGTAGTTGTACAAAAATAAAACTACTTGTTCGTATAAAAAAAATAAATCTTTATTCCTACCATTTTAAAAATGCCATATCTATGTAATGTGTATGCTTGCTTATTTAGATCAACAAAATCCAATTAAATTTGATATGCTAAGCTGGTTTAGATGACATTGTCACACTGCAGCTTTACAGAGACCGGGTTCTTATCATTAAGCCAAAGGAAACAGTGGCAAGAAAAATCTTCTCTAAAATGATGCAGCATGGGATATTTTCTGGACATAATTTGTTTACAATGAGTCAAGTGCTTGTGTTCAGTAGGACACCGGACATGTTTCCCAAAAGTATAGAATCGTCTTGTGTGATCCAGTATAATATTGTGCTATTACATACATTGAGAAGCTGCTATGATGAACAAAACAATATGCCGTCCTTTTTTTTTGTCATATTTTTGTAGGAGGCAAAGCCACGCTGGGTTTAATAACGTTTACACTTACATACCAGATTAAAAACATACCTCATTTGAGTTTCCAACTTTGGCAGCTCATTAGCATATCTGGTAGTTGTACGAGGCTGTTATTTTGTTAGAGATTGTAAGCTTAAAACAAGGCACCTTTCCCTTGAAAATGATTTTAAAAAAGCAAATGCTGTGTAAATATATATCTTAACTAGTGAGTCTCTTTTCCATCAAGTTGGGGTGTTTTAACTTTAGTCAGTGATGAACTTTTATAAAGGCTGTGTGTAATGCGGATATACTTTAACACCATGTCAGGTACAACTTTTCAATTTTATACATTAGCAGTAGCTGTTATTTATTAGCAGTTGTACTATGGGGGCAGGACTGCTTAATAAACTTTCTAGTTTACGTTGCAGTGTTGTTTCTTGGAAGTCGCTTGGTGTTAAACTTTGAGATTGTTGTGCCATCAACTACATTTTTCAGTTGTGTGCTTTGAAATGAAGTTCCAACTGTAATTAAACAGTAGATTAAACAGTAGATTAAAAAAACAATGCATTAAAACAATGAAAATATATTACATTGGACCAAAAAGAGAAAGGTAAGTATCCTTCCATAAAAATAGGCTACACGTTTCACTTTTAGCGGCACGGTTGCTTAGTGGTTAGCACATTCGCCTCTCAGCACTAGGGATTCCCGGTTCGAATCTCCATCTGGGAGGAGTTTCCATGTTCTCCCCGTGTCTGCGTGGGTTTCCTCTGGGTTCTCCAGTTTCCTCCCACAGTCCAAAAACATGGATCAAGTCAATTGAATTCTTCAAATTGCCCCATACAGAGTGTCTGTGTGAGTGAGTGTGTGCCCAGCGATGGATTGGCGCCCTGTCCTGAGTCTATCTGCCCAGCGCCCGAGACGTTCTCCCCTGGATGGGCATGGGGAACCCCACCGTGACCGTAATATAGGATAAAGCGGGAAATATTGAATGAATGCTTTTACTAATCCTAACTATTTTAATAAATATCTACAGGGCAGCACATTGGCTTCCGTGTTTTCCCTGTGTCCATATGGGGTTTCTCTGGATGCTCTGGTTTCCTCCCAACAGTTAAACAAATAGCCCCTGTCTAAATTGCCCTTATATGTGCATCTATGTGAGGGAGTGTGTCTAGCAATGTATTGGTCCTGTCCTGGCTGTATCTGCACACTGCCCCAAGCATACTTCCCCGGATGGGCATAGGGAACCTAGTATAGGATTAAAATAATGAGATGAGATAAATTAAATATCTACAGATGACATGCACAGGGAATCGCGGTGGCTTAGTGGTTAGCACGTTCGTCTCTCAGCACTAGGGATTCCCGGTTCGAATCCCCATCTGGGTGGAGTTTCCATGTTCTCCCCATGTCCGTGTGGGTTTCCTCCGGGTTCTCCGGTTTCCTCCCACAGTCCAAAAACATGGATAAAACAATTGAGTTCTCCAACTTGCCCCATATAGAGTGTGTCTGTGTGAGTGAGTGCGTGCCCAGCGACAGATTGGCGCCCTGTCCTGGGTGTATCTGCCCAGCGCCCGAGATGTTCTCCCCTGGATGGGCGACCCTAATAGAGGATAAAGCGGAAGATAATGGATGGATGACATGCACATAGTGTACGAATGACTATACAAACATACTTTCAACACCTTGCCTCGAATCAGAACTTGGCTAAACATTAACCAGTTAATATGTCTCCATAATCCCTCTTGATGTAATAATGATACTGCAGGGCTGTGGTGTTGCCTAATTAGCGGTGTGTCGTAGGTAATGTTAATGAACGTTGACCACATTCACCACATCACATGTTTGATCGACTCCCCGCTTCACGTGCTATTTATTTCCTTAAAGTGATGATAACAGGGATCGTTTCCGGGGAGCGTGGGTTTCAACGACTCACTCAACCGCCGCAGCCGCCGCCGAGGACGCCGAGCCCGGGCTGACTCACACACCGCACCGCCCCGCACCGACAAGCGGCTCCAAGAACTGCACCTTCTGAACCAGGTCTGTAAATCTTCATACCCCAAACTTTATTTAAGATATTTAATCTTAGTATTAATACGCATATATCGGGCAAAATGAGTATCTAACGGGAAATATGGTTGCTGTATAAAAGTAAAGTTTGTTTATGAAGCTAATTTCATTGAATGAAACGATGCGAACAAACAGTGAAAGTACAAAAGTTGTATTTTTATCATAATTTTTTTGCTTAAATCAACCCAAAAGTGTTACACGTTTAAACTTGCACACGTTATAACGCAGGTCATCGCACAGAACGTAAAAAGATTCAGCTCAGTAAATCCATTAATTTTATACTACTGAAAACCCTTAAAACTGCTTCATATAAACAATTTATTTAATATAAACTAAAAGCTCATTCAGATTAAAGGTATTTTAGAAATTAATTAGCAGCTTAGTTTAGTATTTTTTTATTTGTAAACTTTATAAGATAAACCTTTATTTGTCCCACAATTTGGATATTCACAACCTTTATGTAAATGATCTTATTTAATAAAGGTCATTTGCATACTTTGGATTCCTGAGAAACATTTCTATCTTGTTGTTATTTAACATATTCATTTATTATCTTCCCTTTATCCTCTATTAGGGTCGCGGTGGGGTTCCCCATGCCCATCCAGGGGAGAACGTTTCGGGCGCTGGGCAGACACACCCAGGACAGGGTGCCAACCTTTTGCTGGGCACACACTCACTCACACAAACACACTCTATATTCACTCAATTTTGGAGAACTCAATTGATTTGATCCATGTTTTTGGACTGTGGGAGGAAACCGGAGAACCCGGAGGAAACCCACTCGGACATGGGGAGAACATGGAAACTCCACCCAGATGGGGATTCGAACTGGGAATCCCTAGTGCTGAGAGGCGAACATGATAACCACTAAGCCACCGTGCCGCTTATTCAACATATATATTGTATAACTTAAAAATGCAAAGGTTATGGTTGTGTGAGGGCTGAAGGCACATCCTTGTTTGACCTGAGGAGGTGTAAAGGCATATTAGTTCTTAAATATAAAACAGAAATGAATAAAGAACGTTCATTTGAAAACTCTTTAAGCATTCTGAATTTGGAAAAAAAAGCTTCTACAAATAAATGTGTGGATGATTGACCATGGAAATGTTGTGGATATAAATGGTAGGCTTTTGTTTCATATTTATTTGTTCATTTTCTAGTTTTTAAAGGAAATGGGTAGTTGTCTATGGAGATATCGCAAAAGGATCCTGTGTTGCATCTGTACTCCATGTGTACTGGTTGGATGCTTCATTGCATATGTCACATTGGCTATCTACTTGAACATGGTTACCACCTACCCATCAAATGGACCACATGCCAATCTGAGTCCTCCGCTGGAGGACTTTTTTATTGCCAAAGGTGCCAGTAATTTTCGCCTGGTGGCACCCTACCCATTGCAGTCCTTCTGGAGACATGAACTGAACAACGATGCATTTTGGAACTTGATGCAGCATGCCATAGATCGCCAGCACAATCCCATCTTACAAAACAAATTGGTTATTTCAGAAAGTCTGACAAATACAAATAGCAAAACACTTTCACATGAGAGAATTGGGTTTCTTCAACGCTATAAGAACATGTTGGATCATTTTAAACTGACTTCTCAAATGCAGAGGTTTGCAAACTCTATTCACCACAGAGACTACCCAGTGCACATTGATCAGCCAGAATTGTGTGCCATGTCATCTCAGAACTCAACTTCAATGCTACTGCTGGCCATAAAATCACAAGCACCGAACTTCCAGAACCGGCAAGCTATTAGGCTCACGTGGGGACATTCAGGGTTTGTCAGTGGACAGGTAGGGAGTGGAGGACTGGTGTGTAGAATTTTTCTCTTGGGCCAGACAGATCCAGCACTACTACAAGATATTCAACAAGAAAGTAAAATATATGGTGATATTCTAATGTGGGACTTTTTAGATACATTTTTTAACCTGACATTGAAGGATGTGCTGTTCTGGGACTGGTTCTCCAAGCACTGCCGGAACACTCGGTTTGTGTTTAAGGGGGATGATGACATATTCGTAAGGACACCTGCTCTTCTAGATTACTTGGAAAACCAGAAGTCGGAGGATTTTATTGCTGGAGATATCATTACAGCTGCTTTTCCTCAACGATCAGAAACCACAAAGTATTTTATCCCTGACAGTTTCTACAAGGGAATGTACCCAACATATCCAGGGGGAGGGGGAGTGGTCTACTCTGGAGCACTAATTCCTAGGCTTCTCCAGGTGTCCAAGAGAGTTCATCTTTTTCCAATTGATGATGTTTACCTTGGAATGTGTCTCGAAAGGCTAGGGGTTATCCCTATCCACAACCCTGCTTTCCTCACGTTTGACTTTACTGAAAATGAAGCCAAGGAACTCTGTGCGCACCACAGCATTCTCATGGTCCACAAACGAAGTCCGGTAGAAATGCTGAAATTGTGGCTGGAGATTCAGAGTCCTTGGCATAAATGCAAAAACACCACGCTCAGGACTTAAGAAAAAATATAATTACAATGTGATGTTAAACTATAAAGCTCTTGAACTTAACTGTGGAGGAACTTCGTTAGGTGCTTAATGCAACTTTTAAGTGATGACTGATGACCTTGTAACAATGCATATAAAATATGTGAAGTAAACTTTAAAAAGTACACATGTTCACAGATGTTATTCATTAAAATATTTTATTTTGACTGAAAAAAATGTTTATCTACTTTTGCTAAGGTAAAAGAAAAGTATGTAATTATGTTCCACGTTGGTCTAAAAGATGGTGATTTTTGTACAAATTTGAGGTAATTGCACAGTTAAACAAGTTTACAAACCAAAAAGAAGTTTATTGTCATATATATACATAAATATAATACAAATGTACTGTTCGGCACAATTTTTATGAAATGTGTAATTCTCAAGATAACAAAAAAAAATATTGACAATCAATGATCTATGATGCCTCAAGATCCACAGACAAGACTTTAATTCAGTTGGTGTAAAATTCTCCTACGTATTTAAAGCAATGATTTCCCCCCCCCACATATCTGTTCATAATAAATTAAGTATGAAAGACAATACAACTTGAATTATTAACATGTGAACGATGGACAAGTTCTATTCCTGATTCTCTTCTTCGTCCTCTTCATCTGTGTCCTCTTCACTCTCACTGTACTGAACAGTTGCTCGGTTTGTGTTCACAAAAAGGTCATGGTCGTCTTCAGACTCACTGTCATCACACTCATCCTCCGCTTTATCTTCATGTTTTTGCTCTTCCTGCTTCCTCTCCTCACTTGCACCTTCTGCCTCAAATCCTTTTGGCCTGGAAGAAAACGTTTAGCAAATTTCTACCAAAAACACTGAGACTCATTGTTGCCTAAATCGTTGTGCATTTTTAAAATACAGTTAAAATTGTCTTAAACATTTGTTTCGAAAATGTACTTACCAAATGCCATGCTTCCTCAAATACTGAATATGGTCACAATAGAGAATGAAACTGATCTCTCCTTTAACCTTGTCACCCTCCTCAATAGGGTCTACAATTACAAAATCACCTGCCGGAAAGAACACAATTAATAACAAGAATTTTAAAATTTGTACATTAAAGACAGGCTGCCAATCAAGTTCCAACCTCTTTTGATCCAGATGTTCTTGCGGAATTTTGTCGGCATGCTAAGCAAAAATCTCTCACCACCATCGGTCACAGCATTGTGGAGATTATTACCATTGCTACCTATAATCTAAAGATAAATACAATTTATGACTTTGAGTCCATTTTGGGTTTAATTTTTTTTTCTTTGACAACAGGAGTTAGTAAGCAGATCGGAATTTTTTTTGTGTTAAAACATACAAAAAAATGACAGTAAGTATCAATCAACAAAAGACACTATAAATGTTTTTACAGCTTACCCTCATTATCTGTTGGTTCTCATTGGGTGTGACGTATTCTCCGAAGACTTCTTTAACAACATGCTTGCGTTTCGTTGCCTTTGACATTGCCGCTGATAATCTTGAAAATACTCCTTTTCTGTTAAACCAATGGTAAATGTTGCGTTTTAAAAATATACCTTGAAGAAATCGAACATTTAAACTTTTTACACTTTCACCTAAAATAGTTAAACCTTTAATCACCAATTGTTTTAGAAATAGGGCGGCACGGTGGCATAGTGGTTAGCACGTTCGCCTCTCAGCACTAGGGATTCCCGTTTCGAATCCCCATCTGGGTGGAGTTTCCATGTTCTCCCCGTGTCCGCGTGGGTTTCCTCCGGGTTCTCCGGTTTCCTCCCACAGTCCAAAAACATGGATCAAGTTAATTGAGTTCTCCAAAATTGCCCCATATAGAGTGTGTTTGAGTAAGTGAGTGTGTGCCCAGCGATGGATTGGCGCCCTGTCCTGGGTGTATCTGCCCAGCGCCTGAGACGTTCTCCCCTGGATGGGCATGGGATACCCCACCGCGACCCTAATATAGGATACAGCGGGAGATAATGAATAAATGTTTTAGAAATAACCATCATTCAGTTCATGTACTGTACAAGACAGAAGTTTAGACACCAATTTTTTCCAACTGTTCCACGTACCGTAAAGATGGACTTTGTAGTTCTACAATTACAGACTGTAGTCCATCTGTTTGTCCACCTGAGCAGGTATTATTTGGTTGGTGCATTATCCCTTTCCCTGCATTCTCACTGAGGTGTTTAAATGAAACTACACTAAACTACACTGCACCCCCTCCCCACATCAGTGTCACTGCAGAACCGACAATAAACAATCCACCACCCAAATGATACGTGTTCTGTGATATTCTGACCAACAGAGAACAGAAAACCAACAGGGGACTAACAAATAAGAACACAGATGGACAATAGTGTGACGTGTCCACTCTTTTGAGTGGAACTGTATTTTCGTGTTTGAAAAATAACAATAATTAGGCTTATATTATTTACTACATGCCTGTAGCTCATCACGGCACATTTACACTCTGGATTTAATGTAATTTATACTTATGATTTTATATACGTTTCTCCTTAACGAATCTTTAAATCATTGAAATTTGTTAGAAAGACAGGACAGTTAGCTCGTCGCAGTTAGCTAGCATCAAACATAATTGCATAAACGATTTGAACGAGTTCAATAAGCACCTACCTAGAGCAGCTACATGCACTTGTCGACTAAATCTGAATTTTGCTGTTTTGTACATGAAAAATAATAATTCCAACTCGAAGAAAAAGGTCTCGATACACGTCGACACATACACGTGAGATTCACCTCTTTTTCGCTTCCGCAAGTCACTTAGCTTGGCATTGTGGGTAATGTAGTCAAGCCATATTTGCTAAGCCCCGTTATTTTTCTATTTTATTCATTTAAACCTCCCCCCTCCCCCCACCATTATATTTCTGATGTATGATTTTTATCCAAATAGATCATTGTGTTAGTTAGAATTAGCAGATTCAGCAGATCAGGCTTTACAGGCACGGTGGTTTAGTGGTTAGCATGTTCTCCTCTCAGCGCTAGGGATTCCAGGTTCGAATCGCCATTTGGGTGGTGTTTCCATGTTCTCCCTGTGTCCGCGTGGGTTTCCTCCGGTTTCTTCCCACAGTCCAAAAACATGGATCAAGTCAACTGAATTCTCTAAATTGCCCCATATAGAGTGTGTCTGTGTGAGTGAGTCTGTACCCAGCGATGGATTGGCGCCCTGTCTTGGGTGTATCTGCCCAGCGCCTGAGACGTTCTTCCCTGGATGGGCATGGGGAACCCCCCCGCGACCCTAATAGAGGATACAGCGGGAGATAATGAATGAATGAATAATCACTCTTTATAGATCGTTTTATTCATTCATTCATTATCTTCCGCTTTATCCTCTATTAGGTTCGTGGTGGGGTTCCCCATGCCCATCCAGGGGAGAACGTTTCGAGCGCTGGGCAAATACACCCAGGACAGGGCGCCAATCCATCACTGGGCACACACTCAAACAGGCACACTCTATATGGAGCAATTTGGAGAACTCAATTGACTTGATCCATGTTTTTGGACTGTGGGAGGAAACCGTAGAACCCGGAGGAAACCCACGCAGACACGGGGAGAACATGGAAACTCCACCCAGATGGGGATTCGAACCAGGAATCCCTAGTGCTGAGAGGTGAACGTGGTAACCACTAAGCAAGCCACCGTGCCGCCCAGCTTGTTTTAATAAACGTTTATTCGTTTTGAAGCATCTGTGTGATCCATAAAAAAGAGATTTATGGCTTTAGCACTCAATCATAACCTGCTGTACATAATTAGCAGAAACAGCACAGACAAATCTAGTATCAGGAAGCCAAATTAAACTAAACCTAAAAACTATTTTGTGTTTTAGTTGCTAGCTGGCTTTTCTCCCATAACAAAGCCCACATAAGCTTGTTTACTTTGGGAATTTTAGCCAATTAAGACAATATGTTCTGTTTGGTTCACTCTTCTAAAATATTTCAATAAGAACTTCAATATGACAAAGTCAAGAGAGAGTGTTGATTTTTATTTATAAGTGTTTTATTGAGCTATTTGGCATGGCATGTCTGAACACACTGATCAACGGATGAGAAATATTCAAGTTGTAGCATTTTCTAAGTTTTAATAGCCACTCAGAGACATTATTGCACTGTAATGTGTTATCAATACATGGTGAAGGTTGTGTTCACATGAAATGTACAGCAGTTGTGTGTCACTTGATAAAAGTAATTACTTAAAATCAAAGATTAATAAACACTGTTTTGAACATAAATATTTGTAACATGTTGCTTCTTGGAGATTGTTATTGTAATGCTGTGGATTAGGAAACATACAGTTGATGAGTTACAATTGCTAACAAGTTATTAAATTTTGAGTTCATTTCTGATCTTTTCATACAAGTTGCACAAAGACACCACAGTTGCTTAAACATAAAATCAGTAAAAGATTTTCAGAAGTTTAAAATTAATTACTACTTAAATATTAATGTAATTCTGTATTATAGCGTGCACCTACACAATTTAAAAACTCTAGCACAAAACAATTATACATGATAGCAACTTGGTAAATTACAAGCATTGTATTAGACAACACAGTATAGCTCTTTTACAATATGTTAATTTCAACCCGAAATTAAGATTTAATTAGCCATACTAAAATATTTCCTATAATAAACTACCAAAAAAACAGAAAGTATAAAGTTCAGGTATACTACTAATACTTTTATATTATTTTATTGTGTAATAGTGTTTATCTACCTTAAACAATTTAAAATATTATTAACTGTACCACCATTGTCCAAATCCTATAAAGTAAACAATATTAAATGCAGTTATGTATTGTCATTACATATTTATTTGAAATACTGATTTCAATAATAGTAGTATCTGAAGTGTGGTTATCAGTAGTATATAGTTAATTGTGAAATTATGACAAACATGCTTAATATTTCTTTATACCTGACAATGATTGAAAGTGCATAAAAGCAAAATGTAAGTAGCTATGTAAATAACTATAAGCTCTTAAAATGGGTGGTTGAGCGTTAGTACACCATATCTAAACAAAATACTTAAGTCTAATAATCTTAACCTCATTGTCAGGCTCACTGTAAATAAACATTGCAAGTAAATGTAACAGAAAATGATATTTCAAGTCTACGTGGCAGTAGTTATTCTTCCCACTTCCAAGATTATTCAACTCATGTACACTGTAGTGTTACGACCTGCTTCACCACCATGACTAGTTCATAAAAAACACAACTGATATAAGATCTGGTAAAGTGAACTTTTGTTGCAATTATTGTTCAGTCTAATTAGGATTAAATACAGACCTGAATAAGCCAAAACTATGCAGTAAAAGGTTTAGACTTTTAAAATCAATTTGTTCCCTGAAAAAATGTGATTTTTAAACATAGGTGTCCATACTTTGCACAAGACTGTAGAATTCTACACTACTATAATAATAACATGCCAACAAAGCATTATCACTCAGTTTATGGAAAACTTTCATCTGAACTTTTTGCTAAGTTTGAGAATTTGTGAGGAGAATGTGTGGCATAGCTTGAAGACAAATACTTGACGAGTCACTGCCTGAACGGATTCATTGCACATAGATGACATTTCTGATTTGTAAGGGCTGTGTGTAGGTGTGTGTAAAAATACTGCACACCAGTCTAATTAATTACTGCAGATGAACACATTTTGTTAATTCCACACAGTTTGGATCCTCTGTACAAATAGTAGTACCCCTGAAAATACATAAAAGTAGATGTTATGCAAATCATTACATTTACCTTTTAACAGTCAATATTGTAAAGTCATTCTATACCGAATGAATTGATATCGATTTGTTGTGTTTTAATAAAATCGTAATGTCCAAATATATCTTGTTATGAAATTGTTTAACTATAAAATCTTACCAAAAATCGGAAATAGATTACGGAAATACTGTGTTTTTTAGCATAACAAATAACCTACATTTATATGTAACACAAATTCAGGTTCTTTAAACCACAGGGTCTCAGACTCTTAACAAAACCTATAAAAATGTACCTTACCTGCTCACCATAATCTTCACCCCAGCTATTCTTAATGGCCCAGTAAGGAATGCCATTACCTGCACACACAATAACACACTGGCAATTACTGAAAAAAGCTTTTTTTTACACAATGCACATCATGACACAACTAGCTTTAATGCCAGTGGTCAGATTGCTAAGCTGTCAATCAATCAGCAACCACCACAATGCTTAAGTGGGCCCTTGAGAAGGCTCTTTAACCCTCATTGCTCCAGAGGGGACTTTATCATGAGTGAACTTTGTTCGCTTAAATTAGTCATTTTGTTATGTACATATAATCATCACATCAGTCCATGTTTCTGGTAGCCATTCGTTTTAATTTTATAAATAATTTTTACAACAAATTGAATAATTAATGTCTTTTAAAAGATACAAAGTTTAAAAACAAAGCTATGTGAATTTAACAACACATAAAATAGTATAGTAAGTATTTATTGATTTGGACAAATATGATAAGGAGAGAAACACTTACGATCTCCGTATCCTACAAGCAGCACTGCATGATCAATCATCCAGGGGTTGCAGAATATCTTTAGAGGGTGCGACACTCCCTTTTTGTAAAACTACAGAAACAATGTAATGTATAAACAGATTTCATTATTGCCATATTATATATTGCTATATATTTTTCATTCAATGTTAAATGCCCTGGAGGAACCATTGGCACAGTTTAGTTCATGGATAATTTATACAAGCAACAAAAGTGTCTTTATAAGTCTAGTGTTTGGTGGTAAGTGTTGCATTTACTTTGCACCTCAGTGTAGCTCACAGTAAAACTTTTTTGGTTGTTTAGGTAGAATTCTGGAAAAACTTGCGCTGATTTATAATTATGTAAAATGACAGTTCAGTCTAAGCCCTTCTGGCACTTATGGTTCATAACATTAACCATGACTGCTCCATGAGATGAGGAAATACAAATCATTAGGAGGAAGATAATACCTGCATTGCAAATGCGTTGAGGGCAGCCGAGACAGGACCATTCTCAGCCAGCCATGTGGCAATATCTGAACACACAAACAAAGGCATGTTAGATGTCTATTCATGTGTGAAGTGCCTTCAGCTTATTCACATGAAACACTTAGTTTGTAGAATTTGTATGTAATTTATTTGGAGGATTACGCAGTGTATTAAGTCAGATACACATGTCTTCTAGACACCCCTAGACACTTTTATTGTTTTTTTTGTTGTTGGTTTTTTTTCAGTCACTTTGTACCATTAAGCTTACACTCATTTTGGTTGGTGGAGTGCTGATCTAACAGCATCCTGACTCACGTCTACAGTATTTGTTCCTACCATATACTAGCTTCAGTATATTATGATGTTGGCTTTCACTATAAACTTTGAGCCCCTTCCTTAGTCTTTTGCCTCATCCTTTACTCTAAAGCTATACTCCTTAGCCTTAGTGCTATTTATGTGCTATAATATTTAGTCTAATTATATGTCCTGCATACTGAGGGCCTGTTCAGTGTGTTTTTTTTCTAACAGTCAGCACCTGGATTTTCCAACATGTTGCTGAAACTGACTAACAACCAGATTGTGTAATGTACATGAAATGTGTACTGGGATACATATATGCAGACATCATTTCACAAGATTTTACTGAACATGTCTCACCGTTTTCATCCTTAGGCAGTTCCACAGAGCTGTTAATGTAGGCCACCACTTTCCCAGATGAGAATTCACACACTTGCTTATGGCCTCGGTAGTTGTAATCTGTCTCTGTCTCTAGACCACCTGGTAAAGGTGAGACATGAAGACAAATATGTGGCTATATGTTCATCGGAACTATAGGTACAGTGTAAAAGAGATTAAATGTTTTTATTCAGCTTTAAAATTTTATCAAACATTGGCCTTTTATCTCAAATCAATACCAAATCAATAGTTCTAGATTATAAATCTAGCTTTTTTAATAGGGTTTTTATTCTTGATAACAAAATACCAATGATGGAATACTTTTAGATTAAAACTTTTGTTGTAACTATTGTTTTAACAATAAAACATGTTGACATTATGTTTTAGCATAAATTAATATTAAATACATTCATATGAAAATAATTTGGCTCAGCAATTTTTTATATTAAAAATGTAATTGTGTATTATTTGTTATTGTATATATGTAGTGCATATAAATAGAGAAAGACACCCTTACCCCATGTTACTTAAAAAGTAATTTAAAATTACACGTGGATACACATTCATTAATTTTGTATACACACTGCTTACCAAGGTTTTCAATAGCTTCATATGCATTGGATGGAAGGCCTCCCCCACATGCCTGATCCAACTTATCACAGTCCACCAACTCTGTAAATAGCACATTTTTTATGTATTGACAAAAGTGAAGTATTTAAAGTGCACTTATTTTAGTATATACCAGGAGATAATTGTAAATATGCATTATCATGTGTAAACTTTTGCCCTCTGTAGAACAGTTAAAAAATAGTATAACAAAATTTACCCACACAAGCCCAAATTTGTGCATAAGACTACATGATTTTATATATTTATATAAAGCACCACAAACTGATGTTGGTAATCACCTTGTTCTGAGAGAGACAGCAGTCGTCCAGTCTTTTTAAACCACTGGCCTTCAATGTTCCCTGTGACTGAAAAAGCCCAGCAGGAACCACACATACCCTAAACCAGCAGTCAAAACAACTGTTCATATGCATAAAAATAATAACTGTTCCAATTAGAAAAATTAAATAAATAAGTTAAATAATAAATCATTATATTTAAGCACAACATTTTTTCTCTGCATAACTTAGTGTAGGAATCCTAGTCAAAAATATTTATTTGGAAATAAAAAGCCTTAAAATATTACACAAAAATATTGTATTTATTATTTTAGTACTTTGTTCTTTATTATTTTTTATTGAGCAATTTGCATGTTATAAATAAACTATTCTCTGACCTGGTTCTTAACGGTGCTGACGGCCCCATGTTCTCTCCAATCCCAGCTAGTGGGAGCCGTACTACTGACTGCTGCTGCAGGCTTTACTTTTTTCTGCAGGCTCCACTGACTTAACATAGGGTTCAGGTACATCATTCTAAATTCCTCCTCTAAATAAATAAGGGGCATTAAGATATAAATAATAGACACATAAGATCCCTGCCTTTAGCATGCAGACGCACATATTCAAGTAAAATTTATCTTACATTTACATTTTTACTTCAGTTACTAAAACATACACACACCTGTGAGGTCACTGAACTTTGTAACACCATACTCAGCAGTTCCTTGGTCCAGAGATTGTAAAGTCTGGGCTGTTTTTAAATTCTGATGGAAAATACGCAGACGCTTCTCAGTCTCTACAAGAGTCCAAAATATCCAAGAGTGAGAGTCTAAAAGTGTTTTTAAGTTGTTATATAGATACAGCTAAAGGCAAATACATTCATTCGTTCATTCATTTATTATCTCCCGCTTCATCCTCTATTAGGGTCGTGGTGGGGTTCCCCATGTCCATCCAGGGGAGTACGTTTCGGGTGCTGGGCAGATAGACCCAGGACAGGGCGCCAATCTATCGCTGGGCACACACTCACACACACACTCTATATGGGGCAATTTGGAGAATTCAATTGACTTGATCCATGTTTTTGGACTGTGAAAGGAACCGGAGAACCCGGATGAAACCCACGCGGACACGGGGAGAACATGGAAACTCCACCCAGATGGGGATTCGAACCGGGAATCCCTAGCGTTGAAAGGCGAATGTGCTAACTACTAAGCCACCGTGCCGCCGAAGACAAATACATACCTTCTTGAGTGCTGTATGTACGATTGAATTTCACCATGAACTCTTTAAATTGTGTCAGAAGTTCTACAGTTTCCTAAGGATAACAAACGTGGCATTTTAATGAATGAGTTTCCAGGTTCCAGTTTATAACTGTTTCATTTCTTTACCTGTGTAGGTTTGTTGTGATAGAGCGGCACTCTTACAATCTTTTTAGTCTCCTTTGAAACTGGAAAATAAAGCAGACAAGACAAGACAAGAATTTTAATCTGAGTTCAGGTCATATTTAATGAAACAATTATGCCATTTAAAATGACACTTTTTAAATAGTAATACACAATGACAGCGGCAAGTGTACATCAGTATCGAAGCAAAAACATATGAATCTACATTTCACATTAGAAAATATGTAAGAATTACATTTCTGACCAAATAAAGGTCCTATGTCTTTAAGAGTTAATAGAAACTGCAGTGTAGCAGCTCTAGCATCAGTGCTGTGTGTGTGTGTGTGTGTGTGTGTGTGTGTGTGTGGACACTGACCGGCAGGCTGGCATTTCTGTTTAAGCAGAGTAAATTTATTCTGCCAGGGAATGTTCCACACTTCAAACAAACACACCTCCGTCTGAAAGACAATCAGGGAAACTTGTTAAATGTCCTGTAATTAGAAAATTGCAACAAACAGTAATAATAATAATAATACAACTTGTGCTTTTTGCTTCATACTCAGTGTGCCAGGAACTTCAATCGTGTAAAGCACATTAGCTGTCACACAGACATGAGTCATGCAACTGATATATTCATTACTAAGTCATGACCACATGATTTCACTCTGACTGTGTGAAAATCTAAGTCTGTGTGAAGTAAAGCACTCAAGGAGCCAACATCCTGTAGGCAGATTTTTGTGGTATGTTTAATCACCGTAGACACTGTTTTTTTTTTTTTTTTTTATTGGGTAATGTTTGGAATAAGGGAATGATCACGGGGTTAACGACTTGCATAAGTGCCATTGCATAATTCACAAAACAACAGGTTCATGAGGACATGCTTGTCGGGATTAAGAAAGTCAATGTCTATGATTATTATTCCTAACAAAACAACCGGAACTTGTTTCTTGATCGAAATTTAAATCATTAAATCGAACACTTAAATCATTCTGCTCATTTAAACATTTAAATTTACTGAGTACTAACCAATTCATGAAGTATGACGAAGCGGAGAAGCTGATCTGTAGCACTTTTTTTATCAGTATTCTGTGTATTTTTCTTAAAAATCAAGAAAGCTGAGGAAGTTGCCAATTTTTATTATATAACCTTGCAGCACATTTAAAGATGCACAAAACCCAAGCATTTTTTTCAATATTATTGGTTCTTTTCCATATATTCTGCTGTATTTTAAGAGTCATTGTTATTTTAAGTTATAATGTAATCTGCTATAACAACGCTGTTTGCTCACCTTCTGTTTGTGTGACTCTGGAAAAAACTCACAGGTGTCAGAAACATGCAGCACTTCAGTTTTCTTACACTGAGTCCGTCCAGTCTCCACCATGATGCTGTATCTCACTCCCTTCACCAGCTGGACACAAACACAAACCATTAAAGGTAAAGGACGAAGCAGAAAAAAAGCTAACTAAATCGAATGAAATTTTATTATTTACCTAAACAAAATTTACAAGAGCTTTAAAAGAAAAAAATGTCTACTTTCCCCTCATCATGCATCAATCTTGTAAACAACCATAACCAAGCAAAAAGAAAAAAGAGCTAACATGTCATTCCTCTATTAGTGGTGAAGCCGCCCGACCACATCTTTTACAAACTCTTGTGGAGGGAAAGTGTAACACATACGTTTATTAACTTGTGTTGCTGTGGTTAACAGGGGGAGATTATTGCCATGCTTCTTCCATAGTAGTATAGTTAGTCCTCTGACATCAGCTGGATGCCAACAAGCTTTCATGGGAGAAATGGCTTTTCTGTTGCACCAGATCTTTTAACTTTTAAAAGTATGCAAATTTTGAATTTAGGTGGAATAACCATTCATTCATTCATTATCTTCCGCTTTATCCTATATTAGGGTCGTGGGGGGGTTCCCCATGCCCATCCAGGGGAGAACGTTTCAGGCACTGAGCAGATACACCCAGGACAGGGCGCCAATCCATCGCTGGGCACACACTCACTCACACAGACACGCCACACAAACACACTCTATATGGGGCAATTTGGAGAACTCAATTGACTTGCTCCATGTTTTTGGACTGTGGGAGGAAACCGGAGAACCCGGAGGAAACCCACGCGGACACGGGAAGAACATGGAAACGCCACCCAGATGGGGATTCGAACCGGGAATCCCTAGTGCTGAGAGATGAACGTGATAACCACTAAGCCACCAATTCAGATGGAATAACCAACAAAATCAAAGTTTGTTAAAAAGGAACCTTGTCTTTCATTGCACAGCAAAAATTACTGTTACATTGAAATAACCGTGTAATTAACCCCTTAATATGACCACTGTGTGTACTGCATTTGGAAATCT
Source organism: Corydoras maculifer (assembly GCA_019802435.1). Classification (NCBI taxonomy): domain Eukaryota; kingdom Metazoa; phylum Chordata; class Actinopteri; order Siluriformes; family Callichthyidae; genus Corydoras; species Corydoras maculifer. The sequence continues at coordinate 22,609 of JAFMOD010000727.1, forward strand.
CTTAAACACAGACACAATTGATCCATTCAACCATCTCCTCTGCTCAGTCGACCCTGTGTTGCTGGAGGTTGACTGAATTAAAAACATGAACATCCACTGAATACCAAAAAGCTGGGTCAGAAGTACAAAGGAGGTATTTTATCAACACAAGTCAGTGGATGTACTTTTTTCCCTGAAGCCATATATGTATTAAGCGCCACTATTTTGTTAATAAGGGTTAATAAGGTTTTATTTCACTTAAAGCTGTGTGTTTAATGGGAATTGAAAAGGCTGGGAACTGCGGCTGTATTGTGTTGATGCTGAACTACTGCGCAAACTCAGCGCAGTGTGAAACGACACCAACACGTAAATCCGAGATAATCGTTTTGTTTACTGGACAAAACCCAGATACAAAACACGAGTCCTTTACTCTGCACTATGATAACCCTGCAAGTGAGACATTTTTTTTGGGGGGATATAAACCTAAACAGTCTGACCTGTTTGGTGGCAGACAGGATTTTGCTGACTCTCCTGATCTGCGCGCCGTTTGATGCCATGTTGTATCGCTCCTCTGCGAATTTTAGAGCTTCATTAAGCCCCGGGTCCGAGTCCGAGATACGCACACGAGCCCCGGGGGCCCCGGGGGCCCCGATCTGCGGCTGCACGGATCCTTCATCCAAACCGCAAACCAAACCCAGCAACGCAGCCAGAGCCGCGGTTACCCACAGCGGGCGCATAACTTCCCCTTAGAACAAACTAAAAACAAAACTATTGTTTTAATTAAAACCCGCAGACCGTGGACGCGGTTCGAATGTGCGCTCGGCGGATCAGCTGCAGAGGATCAGACTGAAATGCGTAAACATCCCCAAACAAACATGGTGCGCGTAAATACGCACTAACGGCACTGGACTCACGGGTGCCCCACTCCAATATGGCTGATGGTGTGTGTGCGTGTGTGTGTGGGGGGGGGGGGGGACGTGTACAAGTGTGTGTGTGTGTATATATAATAGGGGTTCGAATATCTGTGTCTGGCGATTCGATTCCGATTTTTGAGGTCACGATTCGATTCAGAATCGATATTCGATTCAGAAACGATTTTTCAGTTCAAATTATGTGATCGACAAGATGAAACGATAATGTAAACAAATAGAATATTTATTTACAACAATACTTTCAGGTTCCCTCCTGTATCAAATCTTTTTGCATCATTTTATATTTATACAGAAAAATAGAATTGTGCTAAATTAAAATATGCAGTATTAGGGTATGAGGTTAGCTTAGCTGCCTGGCTTTTTGCCTGGATTCATTAAAGAATCGTTTTTTTTTTTCAGCACCCCTAATATATAATATTGTGGGGACTTAATGTAATTCAAGAGTTAATAAGCAGAATACACAACATTTACATTGTACTATAAATTCTTATTCTGTATGACCTCCCAGACTACATATAAGAATCTCTCTCTCTCTCTCTCTCTCTCTCTCTCTCTCTCTCTCTCTCTCTCTCTCTCTCTCTCTATCTTATAGTCTATATATAGTTTGTAAATATCAATTTTCTAGAATATGGGAATGTATTAAAAGAAAATCCTTTTTTAAAGTAAAATGTTTATTTATAACTGTAGCTCAATTGTATTTGGATATTGTTAATGTTAAAGTAGATTAGAGAAGTTCGTAGTAGACTGTGTGGTCAGGGTTTGGATTACTGACAGAAAGTCAAATGAGTAAAGTGATCTATTTTTCCTACAGTGCTTAAACATAGAGAAGTGTGTCCTCCACATTTAACCCATCTGTGCAGTGAAACACACACACACACACACACACACACACACACACACACACACACACACACACTGGTTAAGTAACTAACAATGCTGCCTACAATGCAAATCCTTACTATGCATCTAAAAAAAAACTTGTCTGTGTGAGGAGTCAATTTTAGGTTTAACGTTGTAAACTAATTTGAAACTACATTGCAGGTACTTCAAATATGGTTGTTTTTGTTTAAGTTACCTTAAATTACTGACAAAAAGCTTTTATATGTATCATAAGTGGAATGATAATTTGACTAAAAGGTGCTGATCTGCACAAATCAGCAAAATGGACAACAATTTTAATATATGTTTTAAATAACTGAAATAATGTATAGTAATGAGTTAGATTTGTATATGGAAGTATAAAGCAGATGCGCCCCAATGCTTTGTCCATTTGGTGTTCGTGTTGTCACGTGTTTGTAAAATTCTTCCCGCTCATGGTTTCCCTCTAGCGGTGAAATGCACAGTGTACGTCGCTGTTTATGTTCCGTGTAGAAGTGAACATAAGCTCTGCGTTTATATAAAATCTTTTCCTGACAGTAAGTTGGGTTTAAAAATGGATAGCCAGCATTATCTGAATGAAAAAGTAAGAAGTGGAGGGAATAGATCCCGAATGGAGGTGTGTACACACAAACTACAGTGTATTCATACTGCTTCTTTAATTTAAACACAGTACTTCCTTATCAGCTGAGATTTGTTTTTTCTAGAGCAAAGATGTTCGTCTATCAAAATCTCTCTCCTATGTATTAAGACATGGTGCTTCTAAAATGGGGTTTCACATGAGCTCAGGTTTGTAGCTTTCATGTTCCCTTCCATTTAAGTTATATTTAAAGGCCACTGAGTTCATGTCCTTTCTGCCACTTTGCACAGATGGATTTCTCTTTGTGGATGAACTTATGGCGCATCAGCAGTTCAGCTCATTTTCACTAGAAGATGTAGAGAGAGTGGTGTCGACTAATGACAAACAGCGCTTTAAATTACAGACCCACCCTGAGAATGGACGTCTTCAAATCCGAGCCAATCAGGGTCATTCTGTACAGGTTTGTCCCCTTGAATAACCATTTAAACAGTCCAAGTCTGGCTGATCGAACCAGAAAAGATAGACATGTCGTGTCAGTCAGTATACTCTCAACAATTCACAAAAACACACACATGTATTTATATATATTGTGTGTGTGTGTGTGAGAGAGAGAATTTCTCAATCCGTATTAAAGGACAAAGACTAGCAGTGATTAATAATGTACATCAGGCATGACATCAGCTGATGTTATGATGTGTTCAGGTTCAGAACCTGGAGTTGAGAAAGGTAGTGCTAAATGCACCAGACTGTCCGCAAGAGGCCGTTCATGGCTCCTACATGAAACACTGGTCCTCAATACGCAGTCAAGGCCTCAGCAGAATGAAGAGGACACATATTCACCTGGCACCTGGGCTGCCTGGAGAGAGTCAGGTTATCAGTGGTGAGGCTGCCGCACAGTGATTAATTGTTTTGTACTTTAATAATGAACTGTTGTATGTTAAAATATCTTTTTTTATACCGCTTAGGTTCAATAAGTAAAAATATAATTGTTCATTATAATGTGAGGAAATCCTTGTTGAAAATTTGTTCATATATTTTCCAACAAAAAGATCAATAAAACATGCAACTGACCGCAGGAACTGTATTAATCATAATGACATTTTTCCATTTGTATCCTGCATGCTGAGTCTGGAAATAATGCATGCAACCGATAGATATTTTCTTTATGTTTGTGAATTACGTGTGTTTTGACAGGCATGAGACAGAATTGTGATCTGGCTGTCTACATCGATGTCCCTAAAGCCATTGCAGGTACAAAAAGCAAATTCTATCTCCGCAAATGTTTTGTAGAACCTTATTTTTATGCTTCTTCTTTTAAAGATGGGATAGAGTTCTACTGGTCTGAAAATGGAGTACTGTTGACAGACGGTGACTCTGAGGGGATCCTGACTCCTCAGTATTTTTCTAGGGCAGAAAGATTAAAACCTTCCCGTAAGTTCATCGACTTCTACACTAGCTGCAAACTAATGGTGGAAGTCAAAGTTGGAAACGGAATTGCATTTAAAACCACAACATTTTTTTGGTGCTTTCAGCATGTGAACTAAGCTGGAGTAAATGATAGACATGCTGCCTGAGAAGAGGTGAGACGGACAGCAGGCAACCACAAGTTAGGCTCTAACTAATAAATAAAATAAATAAATTTAAACTATTAATATATTACATTTTAAAATGAAGATGGAATGAAATTTCATGAGAAGAATCGTTAAGATTTTACGTTTTTATTTCATACTTTATCTACATTTTACAGCAGACTGGCACTGGCTGTGGTCTGAACAACTGAAATACACAGGATGAACAGAGATAAGGAAGTCTGTGTGATAAGTAACACTGCTGGTTTGTGTAACATGTCTTGTGCAGGGGAAGATAGACTGTGGTTTCCTTAACTGTCAGTTAAATGAAATGCATCAAATCCATCAGGATCAATGTTTATGTGGAAATAAGCCATTATTTATTATTTATTGGAGGGTCTAAGTAGATAGAATGATTGCACCAAAACACTGGCAGTGTAATGTTATACGCTCCTGTTGTAGCATAATTTAATGGGATTTGCTTTCTGGTACATTTTGGAAATGCCACAACATATTTCCCTTTATTCCAATTCTAATCTCCCTATGAGCATACAAAAAGGCAGAAACATATATACACATTTTGACTTGAATAATATCTGCACTTAAACTTAATTACTGGATTTATAAAGATACTAAAGGCTTGCTGTATGTCATGTTTAACGTCTGTAATTACATTAGGGGCTTAAAATAGTAACCATTACCATCCAGACTCTTTAATAGGCAAAAGAACAATCATTACAGCATCTGCAGGAATCACAACATTTACATTTCTTCCTGTGATACAGCCAGCCACATTCTAAATACTGCTGTAATCTTTCAATTTGGATTTGAAAAAAAGCTCAGATAATTATTATTTTTAAAGTGTGTGTATAGATCCTTAAATGAATATATGAAATATTATATATGGTTGTACTTTGACTGGGCTGTAGAACTGAAAGCAGCTATAGAAATCTAATCAGGAATATGTTTTTTTGAGTTGCATCATATTTATAAAATGTACGCTGTGCAGGAAACAGTAGTCGGGTCATTTTTAATGTGTGCTACCTACATTTTCTTGATGATAAACCTTGTACAGTGCTAAAAGTTTTCTAAAATTGTAAAGCCAAAATGGTTAAAGAACTTGTCTAAATAATGTTAGAAGACTTTTAAGACACATTTCATTTATCAGCCAATATCAGATTTCGTGTGATCACCGTTAAAACTGTGCGTGTTCTCTTGTGCTGGTGGTTAGTTTCAGCTGCTAAAATGTTCTGCTCCCCTTTTTAGAATTTGTGACTTCTGCAAACTTTGTCTGACTAACTTTTGTCCTTTCATACAGCCGTTTAGTCATTGTAGTACTGTACAGTAAATTTAGAACCAATGCATTTTATTTCTTTAAAATACAACCAAAAAAAAACCTTGCTAAGCCAAAAACAACAATATATTAGCTGCTGGATTAATCTCTGGGTTAAAGGTCAAGCTGAATATTTGAGGCGTTTTTATTACCTGGTAAAAGCAGTACAAAAATGATTTGGTAAAATGTCAAAGGCTCTTTAAAGAGCCTCATATCCCCCAGTCAGTTTGTGGAAGAGCTCTTCATTCAGAGTGTTGCTTGGATCTCGTAAGCGTGTTGACATGAAGATGTAGCCACCGATATACTCATGCACTATCTTGCAGTCTGCATTCACGCAGCTAAAAGCTATATTTATGTTGCCATCAAATTCAATAGCCACCTGTTAAAGTGCAAAAGGAGGAAAACAAGAAGGGATTAACAAGCACTGGCCAAGGCAACAAAACACATCTAAAATCAATAGTTCAATATTTGGTTATTATTGACCTGTCGTATGTCCCAGTTGACATTCCACTGTCGCATGTTGTTGTAACGCCAGCTCTTAACAACATCTCCCACTCCCAGATCAATTCGAATGAGGCGATTGTTTGCGATTCCCAAAACATCATCTTTACGGCTGCCTTTGAATCTACAAATAAAAAGAAATTCATTTTTTGAATTTCAGCCCAGGGTTCTACTGGAAGTTTATTGTCTTAACAAAGATCTATGGGTATATCTAAATATAAACCTTTCTTTATATTAGAGGGATGGTACATGTAGAACATTTTGGAGACAAAGCTAGGGATGCAAATTGAGGGGGTTTGGACGATGATGGGAGATGGCAGCAAAAGGATTCTAAGGATGAGACCCTCAGGCCAAGGGAGGAGAGGAAAGCCAAAGACAAGGTTTATGGATGTGAGCGAGAACATGCTGGTGGTTGGGCTGACTGATCTGCGGTGAGGATCTCCAATGGAAACAGCTGAAAGATGAAGAACTCTAAACCAAACTAAATGAAGTGATCTCTATGTAAACCTACCTGACCATAAAATAAGAGATGCCGTAATCAGGCAGGGATTGCCAAATCTGAAGAAACTTCAAAATTGCTGCCGTCAGGGAGAGTTGAGCGATGTTCTGATAGGCCTCCAGGATCCGTGTAGTTAACTGAAAATAAACAATTAAAATATTACATTTTAATTAAATGTAAAAATGAATGGCATGGCATATCCATCACACACATCTTTTGTGGTTATTAATCAAATTAACTAAAACATGTATGTGACATTATTATTATTATTATTCCCTTGTTTTGAAAACACAGTACCTGTTTGGTCTTGTATTTTTTGGTATATCGAGGTGAAACAAGGCTCTGTGTATTGATGCTCTCATCAGTCTGCAGATTTACAGAAGGGGAGTTGTTGGACTGCTGCATGGCCAAGAAGGCCTGGATATTCTTTACTTCAGTACTATAGGAGCTGTCCAACAAGGACAAGCCTTTAGATGCTAGCTTACAGGCTGCCATCCATTCAGAGTACTGCTTCTCCTGCATAGAAATAGAACATTATAAGAAGTCCATGGGCTAAAACTGCAGTTATGAGTTGGGGGAGATAAACTGATTAAACATTCGGAATAAGACATAACCGAACCATAAAATTGTGTGCAATAAGCTTTACAGAATTTGTACAATCTCAGAATTTGTACAATCAGTGCTTTTTTCATCCTATTCTATTTCAGATTTATGCAGCTCCTCTAATGATCTGGTTGTCAATAATCCCATAGTGAGAAATTTTAGTGTAAATTATCTATAACACATCTTTCTACACCAGTAGTTTTTAGACTGTCAACAATTTGTGGTTGTAGATTTGGTCTGCATGTATATATTAAGTATTAACATAGGCTTTGTCTGCCTGCTGTATACAATGATTACAACAGTATATTTTTTATAAAATAACCCTTTAAAAATTAGCACTACAAGTCCACCAAACTAGCATGGTTACCGATGTTCTCATGTCTGTCTAAAACTCCCAATAGCTGCATCTGAATACAGTGTTGGGTAATCTTCTGCTGATCTGATGGAGTTGTAAGCATGCTATTTGATCACTTACATTTTCACATCGCAGGTACACCTCGTTCATTCCCTCTGGAACTGGGATCAGGAGTTTTATACAGAACTTTTGCCCAGCTACATTCACATCAGGGGTAACTTCACAACCTGCAGGAAACGTACAGAGAACAGGGTGATTTTATATATATATATATATATATATATATATATATATATATATATATATATATATATATATATATATATATATATATTCATTCATTCATTATCTTCCGCTTATCCTCTATTAGGGTCGCGGTGGGGTTCCCCATGCCCATCCAGGGGAGAACATCTCGGGCGCTGGGCAGATGGACCCAGGACAGGGTGCCAATCCATCGCTGGGCACACACTCACTCACACAGACACACTCTAAACAGGGCAATTTTAAGAACTCAATTAACTTGATCCATGTTTTTGGACTGTGGGAGAAAACCGGAGAACCCGGAGGAAACCCACGCAGACACGGGGAGAACATGGAAACTCCACCCAGATGGGGATTCGAACCGGGAATCCCTAGCGCTTATATATATATATATATATATATATATATATATATATATATATATATATATATATATATATATATATATATATATATAATGTGTGTGTGTGTGTGTGTAAAAATATGTTTATGTACATTGTTATTTTCAGATATTTGAACTACATTGTGCAATAGGCTATAAGAAAATATGCTGACCTTTAAGGTTCATTTGTTGGATGGGCTCTCCATAACTGTCCTCTTTACTCTTATAATAGTAGATAGACATGTCCTGAAACTTGAACCAGTACTGTTTGTAATCCCTAAGCGTTAGTCTTTTGGGTCTAATAAAAACAAAGTCAAACATGCTTTCAGTTCAGTTGTAAATGTTTATTTCAGTTAGCAGGATGATTAAAGTTCATAGATTATAGTTGTTGCAAGAAATAGTTCATACCGAAACAGTTTCAGGTAGTCATTCAGTTGTGGAGCAGTCATGTTTACCTGCATTGAATAAAGAAATGTTTGTTTTTTATCCCAAGAAAAGCAAAAAAAAAATACATACAAAAAAAACCACTAAAAGCCCAAACCAGAATGTCTGTGTTGGTGTTCTCTCCTATCATCTTAACCTCCAGAGACTTCAGGGCTGAATCCAGATCATCCATGGCATAGGAAGAACTCGCATCTTGAGACATTGACAACTTCCCTATATGATACTGGAAAAAAGGTAGAAGACTTTTCACGTTGTCTCTGTACAATCTTTATTCTTCTCATAGTGATGGATTGAGGTTAGACTGCATAGGATTTCACTTTAAATCTGCAGCCTTTTTTTTTATAAAGATAAGGAACTGATTCATCAAAACCTTATATATCTATCAGTTACTAAGTAGGATAAATAATTTATCCAGTGTTTTTCTAAAGGCACTGAAATGCGCTGTGCAGAAAACAGGGTTATAATTCACCTGCAGCGCTCCAAACAGCATCATCTCCTCCTCAGTGCAGTCGTTGTCCTCCAGCAGGATCGCCCAGCGTGCCTGCTCATACAGCTGGGTCAGACGCACCACATCATACTAGTTAAGAAATGACAGAAAGGGTATGAGGAGTCAATGCCTAACAGAGGGCAAAATGAAATGAATCATTCATTCATTATTCTTCCGCTTTATCCTCTATTAGGGTCGCGGGGGGGTTCCCCATGCCCATCCAGTAGAGAACGTTTCGGACGCTGGGCAGGGCGCTAATCTATCGCCGGGCACACACTCACTCACACAGACACGCACATATACACTCTATATAGGGCAATTTGGAGAACTCAATTGACTTGTTCCATGTTTTTGGACTGTGGGAGGAAACCGGAGAACCTGGAGGAAACCCACGCAGACACAGGGAGAACATGGAAACTCCACCCAGATGGGGATTCGAACCGGGAATCCCTAGTGCTGAGAGGCGAACGTGCTGACCACTAAGCCACCGTGCCACCTGGAAATGAATCATTCCACTATATATTCTATAAAGTACCCTCATACCTTTGGATCCACGTCATGAAAGGTGAAGTATTTAAAGCGAAGCCATAGCATGTCATTCTGCTGTATTCCCTGCTGCATTAGTGATCGTGATGAATCCAGCCACCTGTAGTGAAGAGAAATATATTGCATATCCCAACTCCAATATTTCCAATATTTGGCCACAATTTGGTAGAGTTTACACTAACCTGGTGTGGATGTGTGTCTTATCCACTTTACTGGCTGGTCGGTAAAGTTTGGCAATGTTTTCAGGGGCAGGGGCTTGTTGACTGACAGAAAGCATCTTATAAACTGCCTCGGTTTTGGGGGAGTCTAGAAAATGAGCTGGCATACCATCGTACAGAGCTGGAACAGATCCTGAGAAGGCAGAAATTCAGCTGGTTATTTTCTTGGATATTAGAGATGAATTCTTCGCAGTGCTTTTTTGACTACCTGATGTCAATGGCACATCAGTGAGATCATATTCCTCTGCCACAGAGTCTCTGTCCTTCTTTTTCTTTTTCTCCTCCACTGGTCGAAGCAGAGACAGTTCCTCTGGTTGCCGAATGTCTAACAGAAAACAGAACAAATCAACTGCATATTCAAATTCAGGTGTCTTCGTGGTCAGCACGTCCACCTGTCGGCACCAGGGATCCAGGTTTAAATCCAAAGCTGGTTGGAGTTTTCCAATGTTGGATGTTCTCGCTGTGTCCACATGGCTTTTCTTTGGGTTCTCTGATTTCCTCCCACAGTGCAAATGTGGACTCAAGGTAAATTTGCTGCTCTAAATTGCCCCTATATAGTGTGTGAATGAGTGAGTGTTCAGCAATAGGTTGGTGCCCTGTCTTGTGTATCTGCCCAGCACCTGAAATGTTCTCTTTTGTTATAGAAATAAGTGGAAGGTAATGGATGTTGGTGTGCACCATTTATGCTACGAAATAATTGTTTTTAAAATGCTTACTCAGAATTCTGCAAATGCCCTGAACAGTACGAAACACAGAGCTGGAAAAGCAAGCACGGAGCCGCAGTGTGATTCCATTAGGAAGCCCCAGTCTCAGAGGCTTGTGCTGTGGTGAGAAGTACAGTCGGGCGTCTGCGTGGATCCCACATTTCTCTAGCGTCCAATTAGTTTTTAAAAGCCATTGTTTCTTTTGTTCCCACCAAAGAGCATGATCAGACCAGTCAAGCTTCACCTCTGAAAGCAGAAGCCAAAAAAAAATCAGCAATTTAAGTTTAATGACAACAACTATTATTCATTCATTCATTATCTCCCGCTTTATCCTCTATTAGGGTCGCGGTGGGGTTCCCTATGCCCATCCAGGGGAGAACGTCTCGGGCGCTGGGCAGATAGACCCAGGACAGGGCGCCAATCCATCACTGGGCAACAACTATTATATTTTCCTTATATTTTCGTAAACAACAGTGAAACTATGGATTCATTCTGTCTTGTATTATTGTTTCAAACATTCATTCATTCATTCTTTAGCTTCCGCTTCATCCTATATTAGGGTCGTGAGGGGGGGGGGGTTCCCCATGCCCATCCAGGGGAGAACGTTTCAGGGGCTGGGCAGATACACCCAGGACAGGGCGCCAATCTATCGCTGGGCACACACTCACTCACACATACACACTCTATATGGGGCAATTTGGAGAACTCAATTGACTTGATCCATGTTTTTGGACTGTGGGAGGAAACCGGAGAACCCGAAGGAAACCCACGCAGACACGGGGAGAACATGGAAACTCCACCCAGATGGGGATTCGAACCGGGAATCCCTAGCGCTGGGAGGCGAACGTGATAACCACTAAGCCACTGTGCCGCCTTTTTTCAAACAAGTGGTAGTAATGTTAAGTTGTGGGTATATTTTTGGATGCACTTTAAGCCTCCGATATCAATTCAGCATCATTAAAACACCACAAACTATTTGCATTGTTGCTGACCTGCAATGACATTTTTTAAGATGACAATGACAGTGTACTAAACACACATGTCCATAGTAACCCTATCTTTATTCGACAGGGTAGCTTTGTGCTGTGGTGAAACAGAAGATATGCTTCATTTATTTACTGTACATAGAACAAATTTAGACTGTATTTTGGTTCTTTCCATGTTCGATAAAACTCACGTGCGGCCTCCACAGTTTTCAAAATGACTCCACCTATGTGTATGTCAGAAGTCACGCTGATTTTAAGGGGTGGGGCATCAGGACCCAAGTCTTCCACTGTAACTAATAAGTCCCACGCTGCCATCCTAAAGAAGAGAGTTGTTGTAGATGTGATGGATAATAGAAAACTGTATTTTAAATAATTAATTGTATCACAATTATGAATCATTGAATCAATGAATCATTTTAAATTTATTGTGGTACTGAATATCTTCTTTGCAACATTCTTCTCACTCATGCTTAGACTGAATGAGACGTCAAGTGTCTATCACATGTTAGACATGATTGTGTTCACATGGAAGCACACACACACGCACACACGACCACCGCCCACAGCTTAAGGTTCTTTTTTCCGCATTGTGTCAAGATCTGAAAATACTTCCCATTTTGACTGTAATCACATTGGACCACGTTTCCTCTTTTACTTTGTATTTATATCCATGTGTTGAATCCCCCTATACATGAACTGTGTGTGAAAATATGTTGGACAACATTACAAAATTGTTAAGAATATTTTGTTTAACATGTTTCAGATTGTAACCAAAGGTCATTAGGAAGGTAATTAAGCTGTTGTTTTTCGTAGATCCTTAAAATGTGAATACACTTCGAATGTTATGAAATTCTGTTAGATGATATTGTTCATCTGAAGAAGAATCTTTGATCTAATTTCAAGCATTTAAAAAAAATTCATGTACAGCTAATTTGTTTAGACACAAAGTATGGAAATTATGAGCCCCTGATTTAAAAACAAAAAAAAACTTGGACAAAGATAAATATAATAAAAAAGGCAGGAGTAAGTAGAATTGCTTTGTTTTTTTTTTTTTTAACTAAAAAAAAAATTCTAATTTCAATTCTCTGAAACAATTCTGACTTATTCTGCTGCCTTTTTTCTTTTAGGCTAAATAAATTATTGTATATATGGTAAATTATTAATCAATTTTACAAAATAATGTAATGTGCTCTGATTCCGATATAACTTCTGTCTTGGCTCAGATCCCTCTTACTAAAGAGATTTCGATTAATTTAATTTCTTAGTAAAAACAAATGTATAGATAAACCATTCAAACTTTGTTGTGTAACTATGGAATCAATAAAGTAATATTAAAATATTAAAACAAATTTAGTACCTGATTAAAATCTGAATATTAAGTTTTTAGCCTAAAAAGTATAAATAAATGAAATTAGAATGGTAAGTAGAATAAGGAGGCCTTACCCTTGTGCAATGTCTGTCTCTTAGAGTGAACAGTTTTCTACTGCTTGGTGTTGCTGTGTGTTGACACGTTTGGGTGACATGGGTGTTTCTGTTTTTTGGTCTACACAACGGAACAGTGTGACCACAAGATCTTCGGGTGTGTTCAGCTTTAAGGGGAACAGTGTGACCACAAGTTCTTCGGGTGTGTTCAGCATTAAGGTGTTTATGACCTGGTGTTTATATGTATGTGTGTTATTTAATTTAATTTAATTTAATTTATATAAAAACACACACATACATACATATGTATACAAGGTCATAAACTTAGATAGATGGATAATATTTGTAGTACTCTACACAATGGAAAAAAGTCTCCAGAATCATGGGGGGGGGGGCTCTTTTGCTTAAAAACTGTTGAAGGACATACGTTGGAAAAAGTGAACAAAATAATAATAAAGAAAGAAGAAGTAGCAAACGAAGGACTGTGAGTTTACTCATTTCATAAGAACACATTTCATAAGACTATACAAAATGACTACCTAACTACATGACTTTTGCATCATAAATTTCATTTGTGTTCATGTATTGATGATTATAAAATCTGATGTCCATCGTGGTGAGGTGATAGACCTGTAAACTGGTTTCTTTGTGTTTTAACTGAAGCTGCACTGCGCCTTATTAAACGTGTATGGTTGCTCTGTATGATGTACACTGAGTATACCCGATTTTACCACTAGAGGACAGTGTGGGTTAACAGCTTACAACTAAATTGAAAATTGAATTGATTTAAAAAAGTTTCAAATGAGTTAACTGATACTATTTTAATAATATTTGTATAATACCTAGTAAAGCGTGTTATGTAACTATTGCGCATACTATGAAATTATGTACATGTAAAAGCAGTATTTTATTTTATTTTATTCTTATAATTGTCATGATGATGTAACTTGGTTATGATCTGATGAGCCAGGTATGTTCAGTACAGTACAGTTCAATTAACAAACAACTAAAGAAAAAGAATTATGTAGTTGCATTGACCATTAGAAACTGCGGCACGGTGGCTTAATGGTTAGCACGTTCTCCTCTCAGCACTAGGGATTCCGGTTTGAATCCCCATCTGGGTGGAGTTTCCATGTTCTCCCCGTGTCCGCGTGGGTTTCCTCTGGGTTCTCCGGTTTCCTCCCACAGACCAAAAACATGGCTCAAGTCAATTGAGTTCTCCAAAATGGCCCCATATAGAGTGTGTATGTGTGAGTGAGTGTGTGCCCAGCGATAGATTGGCGCCCTGTCCTGGGTCTATCTGCCTAGCGCTCTCCCCTGGATGGTCATGGGGACCCCCCCGCGACCCCAGTATAGGATAAAGCGGAAGATAATGGATGAATGTTATACGCTGGGCAGCACGGTGGCTTAGTGTTTTAGCATGTTCTCCTCTCAGCGCTAGGAATTCCCGGTTCGAATCCCCATCTGGGTGGAGCTTCCACTGGTTCTCCGGTTTCCTCCCACAGTCCAAAAACATGGATCAAGGTCAACTGAATTCTCCAAATTGCCCCATATAGAGTGTGTCTGTGTGAGTGAGTGTGTGCCCAGCGATAGATTGGCGCCCTGTCCTGGGTGTATCTGCCTAGCGCTCTCCCCTGGATGGTCATGGGGACCCCCCCCCCCCCCCACCGCGACCCTAATATAGGATACAGCGGAAGATAATGGATGGATGGATGTTATACGCTTATGTAGTGGTTGCAAACATACGCTAGAGGGCAGTATGAGATAATCCGTCACACCTTGGTATTAGGTTTCTATATAACTGTACCCCTGCGTAATGGTACAGTCCGTGAGAATTGCCCCGTTTAAAGCGCGCGTTGTTTCGTTATCTCTGTTATAGAAACCGATTAATAAACTTTAGTTTATTAAGCTCGTTTACGAGACAATTCTTCAGTCTGAAAACTAACTGTGGCGTTGTTTCCAGGCTGTCGCTCTTTGCTTGTTTACGTGTTTGTCTGATGGCGTTTAAAATACTCAAACTTGCTCGTCGCGTCTTTCTGTTGAGTCGGGTCTCCGGATTCGAACCCGCGGGCTGCAGGGCGTCGCGTGCGTGTCGCACTTTCAATCCCAGCGTGGCTGCGCGCAGAGGGGTCAACACAGCCGCGCGCACAAAGCTTCCCACCTGCTCTGCAGCGCCGGGGGCATCCGAGGTCAGGGGCGGGGGGTTCAGGCTGGCCAGCCGGGGCCGCTCAGTCGCGCTGCTGCTCGGGGCTGTGGGGATCTCCGCCGCAGTGAGCTCCAGCTCCGTGTGCGCCATGGCCGACCGACCCTCTCCCGACTTACTGTCCAAAAAAAGGGACTGGAAAACGGTTAAAAGTGAGTGGTCCTGCCGCCTGGAGGCCGCAAAGCCCAAAATAACGTTCGGGTCAAAATCAAAGGTCAAGCTTTAGTGTTCTGTACTTTCATTTCTGCGTTTATTCAGAGTCAGAAAACATATACAACTTTTATTTGGTTATCCTGTACATAACCAGTCTGCTTTTATTATCTGTATGAGTGCCAAATAAGCTTATTTTTTATTTATTCATTTTCTGTAGGCGGCACGGTGGCTTAGTGGTTTAGCATGTTCTCCTCTCAGTGCTAGGGATTCCTGGTTCGAATCCCCATCTGGGTGGAGTTTCCATGTTCTCCCCGTGTCTGCGTGGGTTTCCTCCGGGTTCTCCGGTTTCCTCCCACAGTTCAAAAACATGGATCAAGTCAATTGAGTTCTCCAAATTGCCCCATATAGAGTGTGTCTGTGTGCGTCTGTGAGTGTGTGCCCAGCGATAGATTGGCACCCTGTCCTGGGTGTATCTGCCCAGCGCCCGAAACGCTCTCCCCTGGATGGGAATGGGGACCCCCCCTGCAACCCTAATAGAGGATAAAGTGGAAGATAATGGATGAATGAATATTTTCTGTGTAAATCTGGTATTTGGCTGTAGGCTTTGTTTATATGATGTGGGTTGTGCAACATGTATAAATATAAATAAAAGCCTGTAAGTTTATTTGTTTTCTTGCTCCTCACCCCATATTGATTCAATGTGGGTGTTTGATTCAGTTTTATTGTCGCAGGTTTATTAAATAAAGGACGAAGTGTAATTTTGTGGGATCAGTTTGTGGAAGACGCTGTAGACACCACTTTGGGATGAACTAGAACAGAAATGGGATACAATGAGATATTGCTTTATTGGTCCCACAATGAGGAAATTCAAATTAAAGAGGCCAGGCCCCTTCTCCAACAGCAGTGTTTAAAGCACAGATGCTTCACTGGTTAATGTGTAAAATTTTCACACACTCCAAAATTCCATTATTCATTATCTCCCGCTTATCCTCTATTAGGGTCGCGGTGGGGTTCCCCATGCCCATCCAGGGGAGAACGTCTCAGGCGCTGGGCAGATAGACCCAGGACAGGGCACCAATCCATCGCTGGGCACACACTCACTCACACAGACACACTCTATATGGGGTAATTTTGAGAATTCAATTAACTTGAGCCATGTTTTTGGACTGTGGGAGGAAACCAGAGAACCCGGAGGAAACCCACGCAGACACAGGGAGAACATGGAAACTCCACCCAGATGGGGATTCGAACAGGGAATCCCCAGCGCTGAGAGGCGAACGTGCTAACCACTAAGCCACCGTGCCGCCCCACTCCAAAATTGTAAAAAAAAAATGTAAACACCCAAAAAAAAAATTTTTGACAGAAATGTTGTTCTCTGGTCAGGATTGTGTGTGTGTATTTGTGACGGAGTGTGATTTCTTGTGTGCTTCATCAGAGGAGCTTCTGTCAATGAGCCTGGAGGATCGAAGAGCAACATACAGGACTGCCTACATCTCTATAGACCAAGTTCCTGTTTGGATTCAATCAGGTGACTTGCAAAACCTTATTCCATTTTTAAACAATTCTTAATGCAAGTGTCTGTTGTATTAAACATCATATTTTTTCAAAAATTCTAAACTGGAGAAAAACCTTAAAACACAAACCAATTCGGCTAATGTCTTTTTAAATAAACACTTAATAATATAATATATATTCAATTAAAATGTTTTGCATAAAAGTATAGATTTAGTTTTTGATTAATCTACTTATCTGTTTTTTGTTTCTTATATTTTACTTTGTGGGCGTGGTAGCTCAGTGGTTAGGATGTTGGGCTATCAATCTGAAGGTTGGGGGGTTCAAATCCCATGCCACTGAAGTTACCAATGTGGGTGTTTAAGCAAGGCCCTTAACCCTCATTGCTCCAGGGATGTTGTGATTAACCCTGTGTTCACCTTGTAAGTCGCTTTGGATAAAAGCGTCCAATAAATGACCAAATGTAATGCATAACGATATGTAATGTATAACAATATGCTTTACAGGTTCTGAATCTACTAAACCTCTATTTAAGGTCAACGAAGAGTTAAATCAGAAGATCTCACTTTTCAGGGGTGATATAACCAAATTGGAGATAGATGCAATATCTAATGCAGGTAAGATTAAATGTCACGTGGAAAATGGCACTGTATGAGGTGCACAATGATAAGACCAAAATTAATACAAAAAACTTAAAATAAGCTTTACCCATTTTTAATTTATTGAATTATATTTAGCAGGAATATTTTATGCTAGGTTTCCATGTTCTCCCCGTGTCCACGTGGGTTTCTCTGGTTTCCTCCCACCGTCCAAAAACATGGATCAAGTTAATTGAATTCTCCAAATTGCCCCATATAGAGTGTGTATGCGTGCATGTCTGTGTGAGTGAGTGTGTGCCCAGCGATGGATTGGCACCCTGTCCTGGGTGTATCTGCCCAGTGCCCAAAACGTTCTCCCCTGGTTGGGCATGGGGAACCCCCCCCCTCGACCCTAATAGAGGATAAAGCGGCTTTATTATTTAAAATTGACTGAATGAATGAATTTTGTTCTAGATTATTCAGAAATAAGCTGTTGGTTCTTATTAAATGTCAAGAACATTTTATTTACAGAGATGCAAATGCAGTACATTACCACTAGGGGACGGAAGACCTTTAATTAAAATTCAGTTCATTTAGCAGATGAATAACATTTAACTGTTTTTGTATTAAAATAAATTAAAGTATTAATTAATAAATTGACTGGAATCAAGACCTACACTGGTTCTTACATAAATGTGTTGCTCCTTAACAGGTTTGTAATACTTGTTATTTTTAAAAACTTATTTGTAATAATTTGGAAGACACTGGTTTTTGAGAAATGATTGCATCAGTTAGCTTAGTGTTCTTAGTTGATTTCTGTCTTGTTAGCACTGTGGTGCGGTGGGTAGTGCTGATGCCTCGCATCAAGATGCTTTTGAGTTTGATTACTGGGTTGGTGGGCTGAGTTCTGTCAATGAGGAATTTGTTCTCCCTGTTGGCGTGATTGTGCATCGGTGTGTTGTGTGCCTGCGCTGTGATGGACTGATGATTGCTAACATATGCAACAACCGTCATGACCTTAATTACGATTGCTGATTAGAAAATGAATGATGGAACGAACATAAAATTATTGCATCAATGAACTAGAAAGAAATTATTGAAATAATGTGACCTAATACAATTCCTCGTACTTCAGGACATTATTTATGGTATAATTTTTTGTTATTTCAACTGAACATCCATACCTTATTTTAAACAAATTCATAAAAACAACTTTTCCCGCTGACCTAATCCATTCATTGCCACTAGGTGGAAGCACTTTGATTCCTGAATTTCATCTCTTGATCACTGTGACTATTGGGGCTTAGCTCGTAAACGCTGTGAAAAAGCCAAGTCAAATCCCTGACCAGAGATAATTCCATATGGTGTAATCCTGAAGGGTATTTGCTGTTGATTACATCACTTTACAGAGAATAGTCACATCCGTCTCACAGATGTTGCTCTGCCAGTATCAGTGTCAGCATCTCATGGTTATTTGGCAGCAGTGACATTAATATGGAATTGCAATACTGTAAAATTGTACTGGGCTTATTATTTTGTCCATCATCTCTTTCAAAACTGGCATGGAGCAGGGAAATCATTTGTTGATGTTTTGAGTACTAACACACAGCAAAGGAGCATGTTATTTCAGTCATCATCTTTTAGTCCGTCCATGATATAGAGATCACATCATGGGATGAAAAAAGCAGAGATTAGATTTAATCTTCTTTAAGAGACTTATTAAATCTAAAAGCATATGTAAAGGTATTATAAGCCTGTGAACGAAAACGAGAGAAAAAAGAAAAAAGATTGAGAGCAGGTGGTGGAGGGGAGTGACAGGACACTTATTCATCCGTCTCAGCAGCATTGATCGACTGGCCGCTGGGCCTCGGTGTAAAAGCGTGAGGATTAACAGACTGTCTTGAGGTAATTAATTTGGATGCTGGAATGGACTTCTCGGGACTGCTAAGTGTGCAGTGCTTCATTGCACAAGTGCTCACTTGCACTTTAGCATTCTTAACACACTTTGTGGTTTTGAACTGTGTTTCACTGGTTATCACAGGTTCAAAGTTCTGTTTAACATGTGCAGTATAATCTCAGTATTCTGCTGAAGATTATTCCAGGGGCATTTCTTAAATATTTAAAGAGTCTGGTCAAGATCAATCCTCTCAGCCAGGGACTCGTAATGTCTCCACCGCTCTATGACTTTCTTATAATTTTGCCATTTTACTTTGACAGTTTATTGGTTGAGCTCTGTTTATTCTCAGCATCTCCTGTAAGATCTCATATATTTCAATCTTAATACGTACATCAATCTCTGTCTGTGCATAGTGGCGCTTTACAGTGCTGTGTTTTGTTCCTGCCACTTTATTGAAATGATTTTCAACAGACTTGTGGTGTATTACTGACATTAGGAATAAACATTTTATACACTCCATTTGTCTTTAAACACTTAACCCTCTAGTTCTCAGTCTTTACATTGTATAAAATTATGTACTACCTACAAACAGCATGCTATTTTTGTTATTTTCAGTAACTTGTAATCTTTAGGCAGCATAACAATAAACAGGTGGTGTTTATGTAGAAACTCTGAAGTAAGGCAAAGCCGAAATTATGAAGAACAAATTTACTCTGACGCTGTCCAGGACTGGCTTTAAGTGGGTTGTGACTGTCCCCACATTTATTGGAAATCTAACTTTGCATCACAATGTGGAACCTTTAAGTAACCATAAATGTAGTGTCTTAAGTTAGCATGGAATACTGTTGAGTCACATGCCTTTATTTCTTCAGGATTACTTAACAGTGTACAATTAAGATAGAATGGATAATTGCTACAAGGATATTTTGGGTGATAATTTAGAGTCCCGTTGAATAAATTATGCTTAAAAGTCATTTGTGTTTCCTTAATTCTCACCTTGCTCTTCAATAACACCTATGATTTGAGGGGCTATGCAAACACTTGTAACTTGCTACAACACCTTAAAAATGCATAAAGAGAACACTGCTAAGAACCCTGATAATTATAAAACACATTTCAAATGGAAGAAACTGCTTTCAGTATTGTGACTTCTTTTTCATATGTATATATGGAGAACAAAGGTCCATAAACAATTTAATTATCAGTATTTGTAAATGTTCAGGGCGGCACGGTGGCTTAGTGGTTAGCACATTCGCCTCTCAGCGCTAGGGATTCCCGGTTCGAATCCCCATCTGGGTGGAGTTTCCATGTTCTCCCCGTTTCTGCGTGGGTTTCCTCCGGGTTCTCCGGTTTCCTCCCACGGTCCAAAGGCATGGATCAAGTTAATTGAATTCTCAAAATTGCCCCCTATAGAGTGTGTCTGTGTGAGTGAGTGTGTGCCCAGCGATGGATTGGCGCCCTGTCCTGGGTCTATCTGCCCAGCGCCCGAGATGTTCTCCCCTGGATGGGCATGGGGAACCCCACCGCAACCCTAATAGAGGATAAGCGGGAGATAATGAATGAATGAATAAATGTAAATGTTCTGGCTGTATTTGCATTCCTGTGGTTTAACAGTGAATGATATGATCTTGGCATTACACATATATCTAAATCTGTATCAGATGTCAGTAGTTTTTTTTTTTGTTGTTGTTGTTTCCTAAAAATGACTCGGCTGTAAATGAGGTTTACATTGTTCCCTAAGAAACAGTAAAACCAGATATTTGATTTCCCTCGAGTTTCACCTGCAAGATATTAAAGGTTTTGAAGGTTGTGCTGTGCATGCAGAGATAAAAATATAGATGTTCTGTATATTACGCTTCATTTCGAATATGTTAGTTATCTTTTATTGCACTTATATTTGTGGCTTTAAAGTAACCACAGTAAGAATGCACTGGTGAGAACATACTGTAATGGCACACTTTAAAAAAAACATTTTGGATTCTGACTTTTTAACTGATTATTGCCGTCCTATTTTACAAATGCATTGTGATTGCTGAGAGGGCTTATTAAGACAGGACAAGGTGACTTTGTCATTATACACCCGTAAATAAACTTATAAACCCATAAATTCATTTGGTTTATTTGCCACATATACAGTGGGTTGCAAAAGTATTCATACCCCTTGAACTTTTCCATATTTTGTCACATTACAACCACAAACATAAATATATTTCACTGGAATTTAATGTGAAAGACCAACACAAAGTGGTATACAATTGTGAAGTGGAATGAAAGTTATACATAAATCAACAATTTTTTTACAAATAAAAAACTGAAAAGTGCGATGTGCAAAATTATTCAGCCCCCTTTTCCCTGAGTGCAACCAA
>JAFMOD010000727.1:48765-189404 GCA_019802435.1 Corydoras maculifer
TGACGGCTTTTAGGATGTGTTGCATCATCAGCCTGCCTTGGTTTAAGCAAAGGGATTGAATTTGACATGTTAATTTAAAATTTGCTTTTGTCTCTTTCTTTTTGGCTCTGATGATAGAAGAGGATGAATATTCTGGGCCCCAGATAACTGATATTGCGGTCTAGATTCCCAGGAAGGCAGAGGAATGATGCCAGATAAGAGTGACGCCATCCGATACACTATAGATAGGAACGGAACCAGACATCCCTTTTTACTTCTTATTCCACTGGCACTTAAGATAAGAAGGCTTTGTTACTGTGGCATGAGATTTAAAAAATTATTCTTTTATGTCTCCTCCTGACTTATCTAAAAAGCCTTGGGATGTGTCCTGCAGATCCCTCATCAGTATACGTCATAGAAATGGCTTCATAGTTCAAGTGGAGGGATAATAAATTGGGTGAAGCACAGAGCAAAGTATCTTCCGTTGTTGTTTAGGCCCCTTGCAATTAGATTTTTAGCACACTCAGTGTATGATTTATGGAGGACATTCCTGTATTCCAGATTTGCAACTGATATTTGCTAGAGACCATCACATATTAGAAAAGAAAACATGTAGACCTGTCTAAATAGGCCGGAGAATATCTTATTTCTCAAAGTGTGCAAGTCATTAAATCTGTTATCTGCTGTAAATGAGGCTCAGGATTCCGAGCCTCTAGTTTCTAACCCTCTTACACGAGTCTAAGCGAATTCAAAATGAGTTCACGCCGTGGAATCTCACATCTCTTAGCGTATGTCACGTTTTTGCTAATTGGAAGGCAGGCTTGATGGAGGGAAACAGTTGTCACAAGCCTAATAAATTCATTGCAATCAGAGTGCTTACGAATTTTCACTCGAGTATGATGAGCTTTCCCCAGAGATTCAGTGCGTTTTATTTACAATAATATACTTTCTAGCGTGGAGCATCGGAAAGTGTATACCAGCACGATTTATTTGTTGAAACTATGAATGTGACATAATGAGGTAATAACGTACTCGGAGGAATGTGAATGTTCAGCAGCATCTGGAACTTTTAGAATATTAACTGCTTTGATTGAAATTCTGTTTGAAGCATTGCGCTTAACGTTGACGCGTTAATAAATGGTATGGTGTTTTTTAAAACTCAATGAGCTTGCAGAAAGGCAAGCATAGCAATTATTGTAGGTCTTGTTAAAAGCCTCCCACCCTTTCCATTCTCTCCCAATCAATCGCCACTTTAGCTCAAATGAAGAAAGCTTGAATGTTAGTCTTCTCTAGTCTAATTACCTTAATTGCCCCAATGTGGTAAATGCAGGAAGAGGAGGCAAGCCTTTGATCAGGGACATCATCTGAGAGCTTTTTTTTATAGCAATGCTAATGTCAAAAGTGTTTTGATATCCCTAGTTGGTTTTGTGAAAATTTTGTAAAGTATACCAACGCTCACTTTGGTCTTTGGAAAATTTGTTTATCACATAATTTATTTAAATTATGATCATGGAGCTGTAGGGGCCCTAGCTCACTGCTTATTTGGCTCGTCCATTGCATGGCAGACAAACAGATTCACACATAAAATCACAGCTTGTGACAATCTATATTATTTAGTTTACCTGTTGAACACGTCCTACACTCTTGATGCTGCCCGGCCTCTCGAGGAGGCGAAGTCCCCCACTGAGCCTTGATCCTCCCAAGGTTTTTTTTTTTCTTAAACGACATAAAGATTTCCCTTTCCCCTGTCGCTTCACTTTGCTCTTTGTGGGTTCAGGCTCAGAATACCGTAAAGCTAATTTGTGACATATACTGTTGTAAAAAGCACTATATAAATAAATGAACGTGAACTTATGCTTTGGGTTTGTGGGAGAAAAGTGCAGACTTAGAAAGAACATGAACTTCTGTGACGTGGGACTCACTGTGGAATCAAACCATGGTCTTTCATGTTGTGAAGCACAAGTTCTGTCCACTTTGACACCGTACCACCTCTTTTAAAAAATTCAAAAGTACCACTTCTATGTTTTAAATGATTTTTTTTAGGTCTGCCATCAGTCAGAATATAGCCAAATTGCTGTGTCAGTGCTAATTGTAATGCCATGTCTCTAGATCACCAACATGATGTTTTTAATTTATCTTAAAAACCTTTTTTACACTTTCTTTCACAAATCCACTCAGATTACACATTTAAGATCATGTGTTTACAAATAGTCCTGTATATTTTTTTCAAATTGCATATATTACAAATGAGAACTTTCCTTTATTATCCAATTAAGAACTGTACAGATCTTTCAAGTAAGTAGGTACGGGAATTAGAACATTTACAGCACACAGCTTGCTCATTCGCACACACAGATCAGCTTATTTTTAAAACCCTCCTGCCTTAGATAGACACTTACACTCCCCTATCTCGTTATATCGATCCATGTGTTGCTTACACAGGCATTACCACACTCTTTAGATTGAAGACATGTCTGCTTTTAAACACAATCCATTTGCTTTCTCTTTACTTTATTCTCCTGCTTCATTGACACTAGTGCCATAAAATGTCCTTATTTTCAAGTGGCTTTTCCTTTAAATTTTAGGGTTTTATGAAATGTGTTTATTTTAACTCTGCAAAAACTGCAAAGTAGACATATTTTTTTTTATATACAGTATTCCTCTGTAAAACAGAATCGCTGTTTAGCACATTATTCATGTACACTGATTTAGGAAAACAGGCAGTTTATTATCCACTGCAGAGAAATATTTATAGAGAGAAGTGACAGATTTGCTATTTGTTCAGATCTCACTTTCAAAATGCATCATCAAAGGCAAAGAAAATTAAAGGGACTAAACATTACTTTCATGACATTTCTAACACTCCAGGTATACACACAGTTTTCCCAGATCATAGCAATGTGTTGGGTAAAAGATTGTCCACAGCCATTTTAAAGTCTGGTGTTCCTTTAAATACATTTTATCCATCAAAAGATACAGAGGTCCACAGTGTTGTAAATGCTTTTTTTTAATTTCTTTTTTATTTTGTCCCTGATTTCATTGCTGTTTTTATGGAAATCCTGGTGGTACTTTGATTGTTGGCATACTCAGCCTGATAGAAATATTTACTGACCACTTTTCATGCCCTTTATAAGATCAAGAACTATTCCCCCTGACACTGGTCCTGAATACATGCCTCCATCCCATTAGTCTGTATTCTTTTAATATTGGGGTATAAATTTGTTTATCTAAACCAGGCTGTTGATTTGTCTAACATTTTAAACTTGAACGTCTGTCTTAAATTAGACATTTTTTGATGTCCGATCTGTCTTTTTAGAGTATGATGTGAGTTGTGTTACAAAACTACACAATTTTCTTAACACATTCATTGAGCAAATAAAATTACTAATGTATACTGAAACTGTGTGGTTGTACTGAAAACCCATTTTTATATAATGTAAGATAAACCTGTTATTTTTGTCTGTTTAAAAAATAGCACATGTATTTCCTTCATGACTATATGTAGAAAATACCAATAGTTTGTTCTGTCATGACACTAAACCCCCACAGCCTCTTTTTTACTCATTAAAGGGAAAGAAACCCAGCAATATGAGTTTCTTTAATGTCAAAACCATTATCACCCTTATCAGTTTTCTATGTCAGGATGAAAGTCATTGCACATCGTGCAAAAATAGGAAAATACAGAGACTGAAAGAATAAGGATGCAATTTTTTTTTGTTTGGTTATTACATATTTCTAATAATTGAAAGGCACCTGTCATCCTCAGTGCGCATACCTTTTTCTTATGCTAAAAAGAAAACAGGGAAAGTACATCTGATCATTCTATACTAATCGTGGCATTTCTGACACTCTCTTATTCTGGATGTCCCAGGCATGGTCCAGGGCATTATTCTCACAAATCATATTTTGTTACAAATAGACTGGACATTGACTGAAGGAGGCACAAAGGGTACACTGAACAAGGGGTGTGCCAAGTGAAACCTGATTTTTGATGTATGAAAATATGAACATAATTCTGTGATGGAATGCAGACCAAGTAAGAATTAAGCACAAATTACAAGCCTTTAAAGTTTCCCTTGGCATCAGATAAATCTTGACTTGTTTCATTTATTTTTTTTATTTTATTTTTACTTTGAACAAGAACCTAACAATGTTAAAAATTATTAAGATGATCTTTATATTCAAGCGAATTGGACTGATTGTTTCTGCAGATAGTTGCTGTAATTTATGTTTAAATTGCATATGAGTTTAAGATTTTAACAAAAACAAACTGCACACTTGTACTGAATATGTATATTGTGGCATAAAATCTACTCAAGAATTGGCACACCCCTACTTTGGAACCTAAGACAGCGAACAAACCCCTACTCTGCTACTTTTGTCTTAAACATAGTGGCCAGAATAGATAAGCGATAATGTAAAGTCCATCACGTGTATGCATAATCTATATCTGGTATTCCACCTTCTCTGTACCCTCGGTTGGTTCCGTAGCCTTGATTGGCTGTGTGATTGAGGGTGCTCCTGTAAAGGGTAGTATTGTTTGGGGGGAAAATTGTATGAATGTATGTCATGTCCTCAACCTTTGCTTTTGGCTGTAAGGGCTGATGAGCTGACAATGGTGTCATCTGAAAACCAGGAGTTCCGATCTCTAAGATCGAAGTGTCCTTAATGGTACCCGATTCTACATAGTCATCATAATGTTTACCACTACTGCGAGACCCCACAACATCACGTCCATAGACAGTCTGATCATCAGCTGTCAGGTATCCTGCACGATGTCCATACCAACAAAAGATCCCAAAAATGAGGAAAAGTGAAACACATGCTGTCACCCCTCCGATAATCCCTGCAAGGGGTAAGACTGTTAGTTCATCTGTACTCTGACCCCCCTGAGTCTGGTCAGCACCGGGCTGAACCTGTGCATCTGCTGTCTCTGTTCTTGCACAGGCAGGGTGTTCATGTTCGGAGTTGAAATTCAACCCCCCTGTGCCTGTAAAGGATGTCCTTTTTCCTTTGTTGACAATAAGAGGCACTATACAAATAATATAACTTGACTGTGGTTGTAGTTGAGTGAGCAAATACTCTCGACGGTCCCCTGGGACTAGAGTTTCTGTGATAGATCCCATTGCTGGGATGCTGCTAAGTCTTAACCATGACAGCCTAAAAGCTGAGGCTGGTTGAGCAGCCTGCCAAGTAATATGGGCTGTCTCAGGAGTCAAAGGTTTTACACTAATAACCAAAGATCTACTTTCATCATCTTCATTCCCCACATAACTGTCTTGCCCCAAGTCAGGGTATCTGTGTATGGGTCGCCTTGACCTTAAAGTAAACAGTGACCCTTGAGGAAGTGGAAGGGTTGTTGTAGGTGGGGTATCAGTTGGAAAATCCACCTTGTCTCTTTTGGAGCCATCACTTTCCCCTATCTTCCCAACACCACCAGGTCCATCCACGGCTGCTTCACATTGCTCCATTTGACTTGTAAGATCTCTTAGGGTTTTACCCCTAACTTTTTCTGGGCCATGACATGTCAGACCCCTCACTGTTACTGACGAACCTCGAACGTGCAGCCAATCATGAAGCCACCGCAAGTTGCAGCCACAATACCAAGGATTTCCTCGTAGGAGCATTTGTGAGATACTGTCCAAATCCCTGAACAAACCTCTTGGAAGTGTTGTAAGGTTGTTGCCAGACAAGTCGAGCTTTTGAAGTCTATGCATTCCATCCAGAGAGCCCCTCGGCATGTGAGTCATGGCATTATCCTGAAGGTATAGTCT
The DNA here is from genome assembly GCA_019802435.1 of Corydoras maculifer. Taxonomy (NCBI): domain Eukaryota; kingdom Metazoa; phylum Chordata; class Actinopteri; order Siluriformes; family Callichthyidae; genus Corydoras; species Corydoras maculifer. The sequence continues at coordinate 54,519 of JAFMOD010000727.1, forward strand.
AAGCAGATGGGTGCCGGGAAGGTTCAAAGGTGGTGACTGAAGAGAGTTGCGTACCAAGGAGAGCTCTGTTAAGTTGGACAGGCGTGAGAATGTGTCGTCAGCTATGCGTTGATTCGCTAGCAGATTCCCATCAAGGAAGAGACGTCTGAGGGCGGTGAGGCCCCTGAAAGCATGCGTGGGTATTGTAGAAATTCGATTGTCATCCAGTCGAAGCTCCTCTAATGATGAAGGCAGACCTGATGGTATACTCGAGAGATGGTTGCGTGACAAGAAGAGAAGTCTTAAGCGCGGGTTGTTCGCAAACGCTTTTTCTTCGATACTTACTGTTGAAATTGAATTGTCGTCCATGTGGAGCTTTTCTAGCAGGGGTAAACGTGCCAGAGCCGAGCGAGGCAAAGTTCGTATATTGTTGTCCTGAAGATGGAGTTCACGTAATGATGGCGGTAGATGTGTTGGAAAGTCATCCAGTTCATTGTCATAAAGGTAAACAACTCGAACAGTCATTCGCCGCTCCAATGACGTTGGTAAGCCAGCGTTGTCAATGCGATTATTCTGTAAATAGAGCACCGCTGCTGTTAACGGTAACGCTGGTATAAGGCTTAACCCACGGTCATTGCAGTAAATGAATCCATCATCACATCTACATGCAGATGGGCAGGGAACATCTCCTTGAATCTCTGCCTCCCCAAGTGCTGCTTCAGTAATGGCAGCTGTTGCTGCAGCAAACTCCAGCACTTCCACCAATAAAGTCAGGCAAAGGAGAAGCAGAAATAACCAGTCTCTGAGCTCAATCAGGCTTTCAGCTGCCATAGTCTTCTAGTTAACACTGCCAAAGCCCTGGTAAATCTTTTTTGACAGTGTTCTTTGAAGCAAAAATATCCAGCTCCGCACTTAAAACCTACAAAAAGATTAAAAAGACTTTAAGATTACTTTAATAAACACTGAGTTTGTACATCAAGCAATGTTCTTAAAACTTCCACAACGATTCGATCATCTTTATCTATATGCAAAGATTAAGATTTTAATATTTATTGCTTAAACCTGGTCTTTGTTGTATATTGTTATTTAACCTTATATTTAAAGCTTTAAACAAATTTTCAGTTGATCTGACTTGAAGCCTCGAACGTAAAATAACTGTAATGAAACACAAGGTATTTTCAGCTAAATACCCCTGATTACTGTGATGATCAAACAAAAAGCATTATGAGTAATTAAACCCATAAATAACTTGAGTGTGTGGTAAAATGTGTACACACATGTGTTTAAAATGCATTTAAGCATAATGCAGCATGTATTAAACATTTTTGTGGTGATTGGCGCATGAATTGTATTGGTTTTTTTCTCGATGTTTTTAAAAGTAAGGGTGTGTACTGCTATCTGCTGGGACCTCATTCTTTTTGCTACCTGCATTCTCTTAGGAGCGCACTTGGGCTTGTTTGTGTTGTTGGCCAGGCCAGATGGGAGTTGGTTTCACTGCCCCTTGGTTGCACACATTGTTGCCTCAGGCAGCAACTACATGCAAAACAAGTCCATGAAAAGAGCTAGCTCACATGCAAAATCAATGGCATTGGTTTACACAGACAAATGTCAAGAGAGAGGTTTGGAGTGAGAGATAATTTTCATGTGGTGTGCGATAACACTGAGCTGGAACAATACTAGGTGTAAGGAAGGGGTTTTAAAACAACGGATTGGTCCACAAAAAGTCACTTTCTATGATTAGAAATGGCTTGTTTTCAATCTCTGTAGAAACGTAAACGTATTTGAAATGTAAATGTTTCCGCCTTTTTGGAAAAGCAATACTAGAACAAAAAAATAGGGAACATTATAGTCAATGTGTACATGTTTCTGTGGTTTTAAACACCGCTGTTTTTGCTTCTTGACAAAATCTAATATTGCTAACAAGCAAATCTTACCTACAGACAATTTAACTGAATAGTCCAGTGTTAACATAGTAAATGTGCAGGTTTTCGATATTCACACAGAGTCGATGTGCAGGAGTTTCATTTTAATGATGTACAATATGGCAGTGTAGACAGATAGGTAGGTGGGTAGAGAGATAATTATGTATAGAGAGAGGGAAAGAAAGACAAGACAATTCTGAGTCACACTGTAACATCTTTTTGAATGCATCAGAAATTGTGGTGAGTCTTGTAATTTATTACGGCTGATGTTTAAAGAAAAAAAAAATCGGACTTTTGGCGTGTACCGTTATTCATCATATGTTGGCTCACTGTAAATCAGACATGCTATTAATAGCCATTCAGGGTCTTTTGTATATATCCAGTTTATAAGAAACTTCAGAAACACACAAATAAGACACTAAAATGCTTCTAACCTTTAATAAGTTAAATAAAACGATTTAATATATTTGTCTGATAAACATTTTAGTGTGGCGTAAAAATGTAAAGGGAAAAGAAAAAAAAAATATATATATATATAATATATAATATATATATATTATATATAATATTCTGAATACTGCTTTCATTTCCACACACAAACCTAAAGAGACTGTATGATTATACTTTATTCATTTTTAGTCATGTAAATAAATTAACCACACTCAGACTGAATGGATGGATGTTTTGGAAGCAAAAATGTAAACAATTGATACAACTTGTGTTCATCAAACTCTATTTAAAATAAGGTTAATTCTCTTTTTTATTTTAGGTTAACAGCATAAATGCTGGAAATGTTTGTTTTATGTACAAAAGTTATAATGGGAAGTAAACCTCTTACCTTTGACTGTATTTGGTCCCTTCCCTTGTGATGGTAGTGTTGTACTGTGTGTTCTTCTACAGGTGGTTCAGGTGATCAGATAATATCTTCAGTCTTATTTAATTGCTCGTCACATTAATAGGTAATGCCAATGGCAGCCATTACTGGATGAGAGTTGTGAAAAAAACATTCGCAGAGAGATAAAAATAAATCCATCCAAAGTATGTTTTCACTCTCAACCAATCCAGAGTTACTGTGTGTCTTCATTCTAAAATCCGCAAGACATTGCTGATAATCTGAGGTGAAGTTTTAGTACATCCAGAGGGGCTGTCGTCATTTTGATTGTATATTCTCATATAGTGACTGATGGGACTGACATTTGCCTCAGTTTTCCGACTGGTTCTCCTGTAAGGAACAAAAAAAACAACAACTGAGTGATGTCATGTACATTTAAAGTACAGAAAGCCCTACAACAAAAAACAAACACAAAATATATAAATGGCATATTTAAAAGTAAGGGAGTCAAGCTCAGCATGCGGAATGAAGTGGAAAATCTCTTTAAAAGACAGCTCTGAGCTACTGCCCCAACTGAAACACAAATGCACACATTAACACTAACTGGGTCACTTTGCTGGCATGACTGAAGTGCTGCTGAATGATGCCACTGTACATCCTCTCCCACAAAAAAAAGATACCATTACAGCAAAGTAGAAACTCTCTTTATTACAGAGCCTGGAAATTTCTAAGCCTGTATCTGAAATTGTAATCTGTGCACATTTGATTGTTTTGTGTTTATGCTTAGCGTAACAGCCATTATGAGACCACTAGTTTTACACATGTGACCATTATCTTCCTTAGAAACACTGTTATGTATTTCCCAGTTCTAACATGTGGCTGATTTGTGAGAGAGTTTGAAGTTTTTAAAGTCTCTTCCGGGATCCATTAACTCCCAGTACCTCTAATAGCTCTCCTACGCTCCAATCAGGGATGCGGTTTTCAGAAACAATATTTAGGACGCAGTGATGAACAGAGTGTAGTGTGGGCAATGCAGAGGGGAGGAGTGGGGAAAATGGATCACTGGAGAGCTGTAGTGACCTGCGTAGTGAGACTGTGAACCCTTCAAGCTCTCAAACATAATTCAAATAGAATGATGATTTACTCCAGTAATAATGAATGTGTAGGGTAATTAAAATCAGTAATGTATTTGGGAATTTTTAGTGAATTGTTTCTCCTGGTTGGTGTGAGTAGAAGCAACACATAAAGGTTATTCAGACAGACAGACTGCCTGCTGGGTATGATTTTGTTCATTTTCTTCCTTCTATCCATTTCTTACTGCCTGCCACCAGTAATTTCTGAATTCTTTCAAAAGCGATTTTAAAGTTTCCACAATCGTTATTTTATGTTTGTCTAACTGGCAAAAGCTCCTGCAGAATAAAACATTTAAAATAATGGAAATGCTGTTGAATTTACAACAATGTAAATCATTCTTTCTTTATTACTTAATGATGCTATCAAGACAAATTACCTTTTGTGCAACCAGCCCCATGTCCTCTCTCTCTCAACATCAGTGTCTGATTAGAAATGTTAGTTTTATTCCATTATCATTAATTGACAGCATTACAGTTGGTATTAAATTAGATAAACCAATACAGTTATATAATGTTGGTATAAATGGCGGTATGGTGTTTAATAACATTCTCTTGTGCGTCATTTTTTTATATACATGAAGTTACAAGATTTAAAAAAGGATAACAGTGAGGGCTAGTTGCTGAGTTCTTTGCCATGAATAGATGATTAAAGCATATTTAACTCCAGTTGGATTAGATTATTGCTGAAATCTGATTTCTTGGTCATTTCGTGTTTTGCATGCAATCTCACTCAGCAGCAGCTTATCCATAATTTATCCTGTCCTTGGTGTACTGTGATTTATCATGGCTGCAGGTGCACCTGAATTCCGACATTTTCCCCACACCTGTGAAACCTCCAAGTGTTAGCATTTGCCATCTACCGCTAATGAACCACCTCCTCTGACTGTAGCAGTGTAGCAGGTGATATTAAACTGATATTAGTTAGATTTAACAGCTGCTCTGCTTCTGTGATAATTGTTTCATTGTAAAATGTGTCTGTCACTGTAGGAAATATAGTTCTTTTTTTTTGCCTTCACATGTTACAACAACCAGTGTGTGTGTGTTTGTGTGAAGGTGTTTAACCACCCTGTGCACGTAACCCTCACCATCTTTGCCATTCAGTTTCTCATTTACTGAGTGAGAAACATGAGGGAGAGCCAGATGGAAAAGTAGAGAAATGAAGGAAGATTGATGAATCCATTCGAATGAAATTTGTAGGCAGAAATTACTGTTAGGGCAAGTTGGGTTTAAGCCCAGTGGAGCCTGAACTCATGACACTGACATACACTTACACATAAACACACACACACACACACACACACACACTCAGACACACACACATGCAGACACATACACTTACACCCTTTGTCTTAAGTTCATGAAGGAACATGAAAAGTTAATGGCCCATCTCATCCCTCACACTGCTTTTTCATAAAATATTACTAAAGTACATCATGAAATAATTATTCCACAGCCGATCCAGTTCATAATTAATTCAGTCAGGCTTGATAAATGGAATTGTAATATAGAGCTATGAACAGTGTAAACAGATAGAGTGTTTTGTGTTTATGTCCAGTCTTTAAAACATGAGAATGTTAATTCTGTTAAAATATATATGACATGACATAATGGTATTCCTTTGGCTTAAGTGGTTAGATTATGGTTCTGGGTAATGTTAGAGTAGTAGTGTTCATGGTGAAGGTTTTAGTATCTCTATGAAAGGAATGGAAATCTATGTCATGTGTCCCCACAATGCATCAAAAACAAATGCGTGTGTCCCAGTAGCTGAGGGGTTGTGAGGTCAGCATGAGTGTCTGTCTGTCTCGGTGCTCTTTCAGAGATTAATGTGCTGATGGTTGAATAGTGGTTCAGTTTCGACCCCAATGCATATTTTTGACGTCAATAAAGATGTTCGGGAATTCAACCTAGATTACTTCTAGTAACAAAACATTCAAGAACTTTTAAATTTGTTGTGCGAATAAATACTTTAACATTTGGACGACCTTATACAACTTTGTTCCCAAAAATGCTTTAAAACACATTGCGATTCTGTAGAGCAGACTGTCTGGAACCCTGTTCATTATTCAACAGTGTTTGGAATACGTTGTTCTATAAAACAAAATCCCTAAACTCCGCTAAAGGTTTAAGAATGCCTTAACTTTTAAACATTTGCCCTGGAATGCCTGCATTCTGAAACCTCGTTTAAAGTACTAAAAAGAGTGTATTTCAGGAAACTGCTGAATGTTTCAGAATATCTCAAAATAAATCCTCAACATTAGAATTATGCGCTTCAGATTTTCCACCGAAAAGCCAGCCTCAGGGCTCTGTCTAATTATGTTTCATTTAAAAGTGGAAAAATAATGAAATTGCTTTACCAAAGTGTTTTGCCAGGTGAGACAGCCAAAAGCCCTTCCATGAGACAATACAAGGTTTTTCCCCTTTAGATTGGTGACAGCTTATATCTTAAACTGCCCGTGGCTATGAATAGTAATTTTTGTGTATTTGTCAGTGTATGTATGATCAGATGATAATTAGCTAAAAGTAATCAAGGATAACTCAGTGATGGGAGGGAAAATCAGTGGGAGACGAACAGAGACAGGAGGATGTGACCAGCCTCTCAACACGGCGCTGCACACAGCAGCCTTTTTAGCATGAACAACCAGACAGTGAGCAAGTGAGAGAGGCAGCAGAAGAGGGCAGATAAAGGGAGGGTTCAGGTTAAAGGCTAAGTAGAATAGGATGGAGCAGCACAGTATTCAGGTTTTATTTTCTATATGCCATTTTCTTGTCCACCCATTTTAATGCTCGTCTTTACCACAGTATGTTCACCATCTCATACACTTCATCGGCCAGCACTAATTGTTTTTCCTTGCTGGTGTTTGGGTGTGTTGTTTACTGCCTCTCTTCAGGGGCTGTCTGAAGCGTTCTTGAGATCAGACTTGGAAATTTGCGCTGTGCATTATATAATAAAAGCTTGAGTTCGACCCAAGACGTGTCTTTAAGGATGACCACCTCGTTGATTGTCAGATTTGCACTCTTATTGCGCTATTGTGCAATATGAATGTGGACGTGGTGCTCTTTCAATAGCCTTCAAACTGCACCATCTGAGTAAAACTGACCTCTATTCCTTTTATTAATAATTCTATTTTTAATCTATAATAACAGCTTATCTGAATATAAACATGTATTTTTCACGTGAAACACAAAACTTGCTCTACTGTACTTTTTTGAACTGGTACATTTAAATATTGAATTTGTTTATACAAGGCATTTTTGATATCTTAAATCACTGGAATTAATTTATGTGATCTGGCTTTAAAAAGATCCCACAAAGATGTATAGTGCTTAGTGTGCTATGTGGTATGTTGTGGTAAAGTCAACTTGTTGCCCGTATAATTGATAAACTCCATTTACATTGATTCCTCTGAAGTGTACCAGCTTTGTGTAAGTCAATACAACTAGACATATTTATACTGAGTGATTTGAGACAATAAGGTTGCCTTCACACAGATTTTATCAGCTAATGTTCCATTCAGCTGGTGCATATTTTTCTTATATCTATCTAAGCCTGAAGCTGTTATAGCAGTTAACAACTGTGTAAGTATAAACCTTCCATCACAAAATTTGATTTAAGTAGACTGGTGTTACAATAAAACAATACATTGTTTATAATAAAGCTTCATTTCGTCCTATTACATTCATCTGTTACTGTTGTTTCGCTCTTTATTAGGACATTTTTATTTTTCGGATTTGTAAAGATGAGTTAATTAGTTGATTTGATGTATGTTAATGATGTGAATGACTGCAGTGACAAATCTGTGAGACATATGACCTCTTATAAAAGCCTAACTAATAATATTGGGAATTGTTAATATATATTCAAAGATATGCAAAGATGTAACACGAACTACACCTCAGGCTGCATTTACATAGCTGTATTTAGAATCATTCCTGTCTTCACTTTTTATATGGACGGTGTGAATCCCACACAAAACATCATGATGGTATATAAAAATGCCAGTCTGTACTCTTACAACATACCTCAGAATAACTGTATATATAAAAACCTGTGAAAATAATGATTTTCTCAAATAATACCTTCATAAGACAAATTAGTAAAAGTACAATTTTAACTTTGTAAATATAATTATTTAATATATTTTCAATTATTATGCAGCAGTGAATGAGGTATTTTTGACAGAAGCCAAATGATTGAAGAATAAAAACATTGGTAGCCGCATCAGTTATATAATAAAATTGGACAAGTTTTCCACTAAGAAAAATGTATCCTAAGAATTTATTTTACAGTTTTAAAGTTTAATAATTAAAATCTAGAAGAAAAAAATTATCTCTATTTGCAAGTATCTGTGCTGAAATATATAATACATAACATTTTATAACTGAACATTTGCAGTGAGAATAGAATAGAAAAGTCAAAATCAAAGTAAAATGATTAATAATGAATCAATCTGAAACACTTCATAAGATAATATGTTTAACAGATATAAATGTGTACAGACAGTTACCTTGAACTGTCCGTCTCCAGGACAGCTGATTGATTGGTTTTGGTTATTTCACTTTAAAACTCTAGTTCTAGTAATGCACTGAAACTCCAAAGGTTTTACTAAAAGTTAAAAGGATCCAGGGATAAAGTAAAAAAGAGAGCAGGTTTGGAAAAGGGTACTGAGATTTTTCAAATGTTTAAAGGATGACTCTGAGAACTGTTCAGAGCTTTATTAAGAAGTAGATCAGACTGTTCAACTGAGATAGCAGCTATCAAAAGGTCTACAAAATCATTTCTGTTGAAATAGATCATCCTGTCCATGTAATGACTATCTCACAAGCTGTATTGAAAGGGTGGCAAAAGTTTCTCTAGAAAAAGTGCTACTCCTGGTTCTGCTGTGCAAAAGAAAAAAAAAAACTTTAAAAGATTCTGAAACCAAGTGATAGAAGCTTTAATGGTCAGAGGAGTCTAAGATTGGACTGAACTTCAAGCATTATAGTTTCCACTAAAAGTGCACTACCACAAAATATACCTGACCTCTGATGATGCACGATTGTTTCCATGATGTTGTGGAGATTATTAAGTGGTTTGAGCAGTTAAAGAGAAATTGTGTTCTGCCAAATATATGCTACTCTGCTATTCAACTGAAGATGGGCTGGAGGTTTCCCTTACAATATGACAACTGTAAACACACCACCCAAAAACCTGCAATTTAAAATAAATAGATGACTGTCCTCTAAATCAGCGCTCTATCCCAATTCTTAAAACACTTTTATTCATTGAATAAATATTTAAAGTCAAAATGTACAAATAAAAGATCTAATTTTAATGTTGTGGTAGTAATGCTATGACATTAAATGTGTCCTGCAAAACTGGACTATAGTGTATACATTTTACTACTAGGTCTTTGTCTAATTTTGTACCATTTGTGGGAAGTGAAATAACTACAAATTAATATATGAATTTAAAGCTTATAATTGCATTTCACACTTTTCTTAGAAAATGTAGCTATATGTAATGTAACCCCTATAATACATGTGGTCTGATTACTGTGTTACTACTGATGTGGTAATTGCTAACAAAAAAGCAGGAAATTTTGTTTAATATACCATGAATAATGTGTTTAAAAATGCATGAGCTGTTGTGTTGGACTTAAATGAAAAGAACTGTGCACTTCCACTCAGTTGTCTATTTGCTGTGTGTGTGTGTGTGTGTGTGTGTGTGTGTGTGTGATACCTTCTATGTAGCGAATCAAATGGCTCTGAATCCAATCTACTCATGGTTACACTCAGCGCAAAATAATTGTCACGCTGTCACACTATCTGTCTCAAATGCTCACCTTCTTTCTCTCTATATCTTTTTTTCTCTATTTCTCCTTATTATGTCTATACCTTTCATATCCCTTTCATACAAATGTGCACACACACATATCTCTGACACACCTGAAAATGCACTGTGTAAATTGGGGCTAATAAATTTTGTGCAGGGTTTTGCAACTAAAATAATTAATGAGCTCGCTCCAATTTCCTTTCTCTTCTTTTCTTGCTTCCTCTGAATTCATATCTCTTTTGCTTACTTTCATTCTCTCCACTGAACTGATAAACACTAACAGAGATGTCAGTCATGTTTTCAGTCATTGTGTCCTTTTTTCTCTCTGCATGTCACATTCTTGATTATATTTGAACTTGTCTTTTGCAGTTAGTTATAGGTTGTTCTGCGGGTCTATTAGCACTTAATCGGCTCATCACTATCTAAAGTTCTCGCTGTTCTAACACTTTAAACACAGCCTAATTTCTAGTTTTAACTTCTACTTTTAATGGAATTATGCATGAACCTTTTGAAACTGGAAGCAAAATCATAAATAAATCCTAATCATTGTAATCATCTCTTGCTCTCTCTCTCTCTCTGCTGGGATAATGTACCTCCTGTTTGCCTTCATGATGCAACCCTTTCAAGCCCTCAGATTCCTTTTTCTTCCTCTCTTGGTTCACTTGCTCCCTCTGTAGCTGAGTAAATGATGCCGTGGCTGGAAATAAACAGGCAATTTACGAGCTGAATTCTTCACAGGTTTGGTCCCTGTGTCTTCTGGTGCACATGCACACAGTGCTTTCAGCAGTGCTCATAGACATCAAACACAATTGGGCAGATAAACAGAAGCACAACCCCGTCACATGTCTCAGTAAATGTGGAGAGGAAGAGAAATAATGGCTGTTTTTATCGGTCCCTTATAGGACGCTGTTTAAATCTTTTAATAAGACTTATCTTCTGGGTTATCTTACACCAGCACTAATCCAATACAGCTGATCTGACTAATCAAGTAGAGTGATTAGCTGGAGTGTCGATTGCTTTTTATGGAGTTCTTCCCTAAAGACTAGGCTAATTGTAAATGGGCAATCATAAATGCAAGTATCTTATGAATAAAACCAATGGTGGGCTCAAATGTTCTCAAACCTCCGTGAATAATGGCCATTTGTAATATGTATTTGAAGATGGTTTAGGTTTTGTGCATTTTAGTCACACAAAAAACATATACTACGTTCACAATGCTTTTTAACTACATGTCTGCTGAATTACCAGCACATTTAGAGCTGTCCTATAATTACAAGCTGATTTTTAATTTACTTGCAAAGAACACTTTGCATCGCTGAGCAGGAAAAGAATTAGGGGGAAGCCTTTGTTCTCCCTTTCATGAGTTGACAGTAAAATATAAACATAATTAGTGCCGACTCTGACAGTCTGTAATGTATCAAGGCTACACACCTGCTGAAATCTAAGTAAACACACGTTCAGCATTGAACAACAAAATAAAATCAGAAACAATAAGTAAAACCAACACAGTATGAACACATGTGTAAATCAAACATTTTTGTGTTATTGTGATATTTAGAGTGAATAACACAAGGTAGCTGATTCTCACATTAGAGTTGCAGTGAGCTACCTATAAATATTCATAAATGGGTAAAGCAGCCAAATAACAGCTGCATTTGAATTGGGCAGAGTGTTTATAATTATATGGACATAGTTGAAACTGAATACTATGTCCATAAATGAGTTTCTTTGGGAAAGATGTCTCCCATGTTATTCAGTAGTGCTGTACAACACAGGCAGCTGGCTGGCATAAGCCCACCAGATCACATTATCCACGCTTATTGCCGTGTGAGGCACAGTCACTAATAAAATTAGCAAGTGACTATCTGTGGGATTAAGGTTGTGCAGAGAGCGACGATCGAAGCCTCAATCACTACACGTATGAAAAGGAAAGTTTTTAACTTTTTTATCCTGTTATTGGATAAAGTGTCTTTATCTCATTCACCTCACTTATTTGGTTATCCATCCCATGTTTCCATGAGTTTCTAATATTACAAAATAAATAATTATAGTTCAATTACAATTTATCGATCTTTTTAAACTGAAAAAATATACATTTATCTGTTTTGTCAAGAGCAGGAAAGTTTGTTAATGGGATTATCTGGTCGCTGCTTGGAAGCCAAATGGGTGAAGCAGCGGTTATTCAACATGTCTGAACCAGGGAGGAAATGGGTTAAGAAAAGGTGAAGTTTAGAAAATTAATTTCAGAACATTTAGCTGAGCTTTAGGTTCATTGTGTTTATATACAGATTATCATTTCTACTCATGTATGTCGTGGTAGATCTCAACTCTGTTTAGCTTTTTGTATACTTTTTATTTAAACTTGCTCTTGTTTGGGTAGCTGATTTGCATGTCAGTTAAATGTCCACCGATTTAATTGAATTACTGGTCCAAAACTTGGGAGGGATCATTAATTTTAGGAAAATCGGGTAATTAACTTTGCTTTATCAGACCATGCTACATACTTGTTTTTTGGAAAATCTATACTATTTTGTAAATCTGTTTAGTCACAGTTTAGTGAATTCGCATGGCACTGCATTCAGTAAAAGAGTTCTTTTCTGTATTATGGGTTTTTGCATTTAGGTCAGTGAACACAGTTGCCCACATGGTTATTAACACGCTCTACATTATGTGAAACTGACCATGTTCTCTACCAAACTGAACTTGATTTGCTGTCCTGTGGGGGGCTTTTGTCTTTTTTATAGCTCAATTAGACCCAAACTGCTAAGCACCAAGTCATGTGTTTATATGTGAAGCAGAGCATGTCTGTGTCTGTCTTGTCTCTTTATTTTTTGCTCGCTTTATAGCAAATATGTGTGCTAAATTCACCCAGTATAAATGTTAAGTCTGTTTGATTGAGTCTGTGTTAGAATAACTAGAAGAATCTCGGGATCAAACAGTCATGTGTGTGGAAATTCACTCAGTAGCCTTGTGTAAACAGAGCAAGCATCACCGTCTAACCGGCTTTAATGCCCTCTGTGGAGGAATGCACCTGCCAGACATGATTTAAAATAATGTAAATGGTGTCAGAACCGAAACCATGCAGGAACATTTATGACGGCCCTAATGGTTTTACTAATGTGCACTAATGATGCTGGAGTTAATGCTCTGAGTCTTGGTGTGTTGCAACATTTCAAACATTCGATGTACCCACTTTACTGTTCAAATAGCATAGAAAATATTTTGCATAAGAAAAAATGAAATAATCCAATATATATGTTTTTATGTAAAAGTTTAATTGTCATAATACTCTTCATGTAAACACTGCACACCAACCATCTTAATGAGTTACTCTGTTGTAGAAATCTCCTTTAGTTATATTTTGTTTCCAAGCAAAACTAGTATCTAGTTTATTTATTTGCATAACATTCTTTACGATGGTGCGTTTTCAAAGCAGCTTTACAGCAACATAAACCTAAACCCCCCAATAAACAAGCCAAATCGCCAGTGGTTAGGAAAAACTCCCTGATAAACTTCATCCTTAAGCAGTCAGACTGTGTAGATAACTAAAGTACAGATTGTGTATATAATCATGTGTCTATTTTTAAATAAAACCGAGATGGATAAACGGCTTAAGTCCTTGTATTGTATTTTGTCAAAAAAATCTTGATTTTCTTTGAGAATGGAAGCGTAATGGTCTTTGCAATAACATCCTGAGAGGACTGCAAACTTACAAGTAAAATAAAAATCAGGTTCTGTCCATCATATATATATATTACTGCTCACTGTTATCATTTGTATGTAATATACTTAAGTGTAGAGGAGATTGGAAAAAGAATTATTGTTCTTTTTTATAATTCAAACAGAAAGCAAGTGCGAGCACAAAAAAAATCAGGACTAGCCTTATAAATAAAATGATGACTGTCCAGTTGAAATAGAGTTTGAAATGGTACCCAAGTTTGAACAGTGCAGTTTCCTGGACGTCAGCATGGCCGGGTTTTACACTGAGAACACATATATGGATAAGTGATAGGATTTTTTTTTTTTTTCATTCAGGCAAAATCTGTGATTGAATGTATGGTATACAATACAATGTGATGTTAATGTATATCTCATTTGTTTCACACATCATACCATGATGATTTATTAGACATAACCATTGTGCTGTTACTGATGGCATCTTATTCAAAAATAAAGTTTATAATCAAATCCAAAATAAACAGGTCCAAGTTTGGTAAGCTAAGCTTTTAAAAACAAGACTACTTTGAGTGAAAAAGCAAATGCCTCCGCCTCTGGCCTGGTTATGCTTGGGTTGTACAATTTTGCATGTACTGAAGTCTTAAAGAAATCTAGCCTACAGTGCAAACAACCCCTTTACTTTACCATTGCTCAACAGAAGCAATTTTTATCGTCTGGAATATTTTGTGGAACACAGCAGTTTTGTCATCATCTCTTTGAGCTTAATTTCAGCACAGGGTGGTCAGTCTTTAGGCCCAACCACTATACCGTTTTTTAGAAACAAGAGCGCCTTTCTGTTCTTTATCTTAGAAACAGCTCATAGATGGAAATCTTAATGTGACAGAAGAGCGCTTTACGAAATAAAAATGAAACGCTTGTTGTCGTTGAATGAAATAAGCATTCTGATTAATAAACGAGACTGATGTACATATTATGGCGTCTATGACGACCATAGCCTGGCAGAAGATGAGACACAAAACCTCTTATTGTTGTGCTGAAGTGGGGTCCTCTCCACAGAAACCATTGTGTATGCGAGTGTGTGTGTGTATGTGTGCGCGCATGTGTGAGAGAGATAGGGGAAAGGAAAGAAACATGCTGCTGGACAACATACTCCATTCAGTCACTTTGATGTAACTAAAAACAAGCATTCAGCACTAAATCCCATACAAAATGGTGGGCTGCTTATTAACAGGCAAAACTTGAGTGTGTTCTATGTAATTGGTTCCCATTCTTTGGTCTGGTGTTGCTGAGGTGCTTCAGATTTAATCTTTAGCTTTCTTGCGTAATGATCATGTTAGTTTGCTCCTTCAGCTGTGTATTTTTTGCAGGCCATACGCTTTTGTGTAAGCTATAATGCAGGCCAGCTCTTTGTGTGGATATGTGAGATTTCTGCTGTAATCCATGCAGTATTGTGCCTGCTGTATTTTTATCATGCCTCTCGGTGCATACTGACCCATGACGCACAAACCAGTCCATCAGATTGAAGCGGTGAATTAAATACAGATGCAGCTGCTGACCGCAGATCAGATCATGTGACAAAGACCTTAAGAGCTTTGACTGGGGCCATTCGGTGTCAGTTTGTCTGTTTTACACCCAAATCCGTAATCTCACTCTTAGCTTACAAGAGCTATATCTTGGTTTACTTCAGTGCTTATATAAAGGCCAGTGTATTTGGCAAAGGAGAGCACAGAATAGATTTCAGCGTCTCAAAAATATTGGATCTTGAATATTCTCTTAGACCATCAGAGCCGAGTCGCTGTAATTGCACTTTAGGTCTGTATAATTATGTGTACGATGTGTATATACACACAGCTCGGTGAACTGAAGAAGAAATTGTGAGCAGGTGTACGACAGCAATTAAACTATGTTTGAGGGATTTTTGGGGCCTTAGCAAAGTATTAATAGAAAGCTATCACTTTGTGGGAATCCATAATCTGCCAAAACCTTTCGTTCAGACACAGGAAAGTGTGAGAACATCTGTGTACAATGGTGTGTGTGTGTGTGTGTGTGTGAGAGATTCTTGGTGGTCTGGTATGGTGGCTTCATACAGCGCAGACTGCATTTTACACACTTTCCCCACTGTGCTGGCATGGCTGGGAGCTCACACTGGCGAAGCTACAAAACCCCCACTGTTTCCTGGCTGTCACCAACAGGGCAGGAAGAAACGGGAGACGATGGAAAGCCATAAAATATAGCGGACTTATCATCTTGCATGCGCAAAAACACACATTTTCGATTGTTATCCTCCACCACACGTTGTGATCGTTTCCACTCAAAGCCAAGTTCACACATCTGTACATCTGGAAATTATTATTGGCTCAAATCACAAGATTATTTTTTTGTAATCTAAATCTTAAATTCCTTGTCTCGACGGTCCGTCATGCACATATCCTAAAAAACTTGTAACCTCTGAATCGTTTTAGTAAATCAATTCTTACAAAGCAATGTGATCTTAATTAGTTAATATAATGCTAAAATGGTTATTGTTTTTAAAAAATATTTCTAATCAGTAAATTGAAAGAGAGTTAAATAGTTCTAATGTACTGATGCAGTACTATTTCAATATCTCCATCACTGTGGCCTCGTAATAATGAACTCAACAATTTCATTTGCATTAGGAGGAAATTAAAACAAGCATTAACATGTGTTTACCTTGTGGCCAGTAGAAACTATAAATGTAAATGAGGTAATAAATAGTCACGCCCTGGCTGTTTGGTAAATGTAATTGATGTAAAAAAAAAAATGCTGAACAATAGAGGAATAAAGTGTATGATTTATTCACATCACTGGTTTCCTGTTGTTCTCTGTTCCAATGTTTACATTTATCTCTCAGTCGAAGTGATTTCTCTCTCTCTCTCTCTCTCTCTCTCTGATGTGAGTGATGTGAGTCGTTTTTTATTCTTAAGTAAATGTTAGTCTTTCTTGTGTTTTATGTGTTTGTTGTTTGTAAGCAGACTCTGTAACAGGTTGGATGTGTGCACTCAGCCTCCAGCTGCGCATCCAGCAGGCGTGCGGCTTATTTAACCACTTGTTCGCGTTTTTCCTCTCGTTTTCTCTTAAACGGCGTTTATAGATAATGACGTTTGTCTGTTACATAAGAAGTTCTAAGCACAACTGTTAGCGACGCCGCACTTGTTTGCAGTTTCTCCCTCTTAATGAAATGACTTTCAACTTTCACGTTTTCATTTATTTACAATAGAAAACAGAATGAACGCAGCCCGCGGTCTCTCCGCGTAATCAACGCTCAGCAGCCTCTTAACGCAACGTACCTGGCTCGGTCTCCGCGGCATCCCTCTCTTGTATTTTGGATCCTTCAGTTCTGTGTTTTGGGTTCGGTTCGGTTGGACCGCCGGTTCGGGAGCTCGCGCCGCTCCGCTCAGTGTCCTCGCGCAGTCTCGCGCTCTCTGTGTGACACAAAGCGGCGCGCGCCTCTCCTCCGCGCGCGCGCGCGCTCCACCCCTTCATCTCCTCCACCATCCACCCTGAACAGAGAGCATCATCAACCTCTGCGTTTAATGTATCTAAACATCCCGATCCTAACATCCCAACATGTGTCCTCACAACAGCTGGGTGTAAACAGTAATCAGGGAAGGCAAGCCTTAATGTGGCCATTTAAACTTGGTTTGGGCTACTAAATTTTAAAGGGTTAAGTTCTTAAGATAAAATAAATAGATGGGTTAAAGTTGTGGAAAGGTGAATAATACAAAGGTTTTTTTTTTTCCTGTTTCTGACTTAAGACATTAGACATCTAGCCTCTCAGCGCTAGAGATTCCCGGTTCGAATCCCAATCTGGGTGGAGTTTCCATGTTCTCCCTGTGTCCACGTGGGTTTTCTCTGGGTTCTCTGGTTTCCTCTCACAGTCTAAAAACATGTATCAAGGTTAATTGAGTTCTTCAAATTGCCCCATATAGAGTGTGTGTGCGTGTCTGTGTGAGTGAGTGTGTGCCCAGTGATAGATTGGTGCCTTGTCCTGGGTGTATCTGCCCTGCGCCCGAAATGTTCTCCCCTGGATGGGCATGGGAAACCCCCACCCGCGACCCTAATAGAGAATAAAGCGGAAGATAATGAATGAATGACTTAAGACAATTTCCTATTGTTTCCTGAACATAATTAAGATGTAAAGCTACTGCAACACACTGTTTTTCACATTTGTTTCACAAATGGGTGACCAATTATTTCAATCCGGGATGATGTCATCAGGTCAAAAGCAGCTTTGTAGAAACCTGGAACTGATTTGAGACAATTCTGTAAGACTGCAATCTAGATTTTTTTTATGCATCTTTATGGTATCACGTAAATCTTTAGGCAGACCATAGGTATATTTGGCCTCATGTGCTCCTGACAGGTGCTGAATAGCAACAAGATGTGCAATAAAATAAGGGAATGAACACGTGGTTTTGGGTAACCTGCATTGATGCTTGAAATACGAAGAGGTCAAGTTCATGTCTGAAGGTTTTTTTTGTAAGAAATCAAATCAAAATTTAGCTCACTGTTGAAAATGTTGGTTCTTTTTCAGTGTATGGCCGCGCATTTTGTGTTCCTCAATACTCCTCTTTGTTACCCACAATGCATCATAAATCTAGTTTGAATCTGTGTACACTTACTGAATTGAAATGAACTACAATGGATTGCAAATTCTTCAGAAATATGTACACACTGTGCATAAAACTTTAACTCTTTTTAAATGCATCGGTTATTGAACTAATAAAAACTTTGTAACAACTTTTAAAAGCAACTCTTTAAAATTGTTTTTGTAAAATATTTAAAAAAAAAAGCTGTTTATGTTGCCTGGAAACAGAAGGTTATATGACATATTTCCAGCATAAATGTTTGTACAATGTTGTATTAAGAACACTTTATTCAGTGATTAGTTAACATGTGAACGGTTTCAGACACAGCATAAGATGTCAAGAGCATTGGCAGTTAATGCTATGGTTGCAGATAAATAGTGATTGCTTGTATGAGAACATGGACAACCTCACAATACACATACACACATGTCTTTTACATTTTATCCCATTGATGTTGATCCATAAACACTACTAAAGACATCATGAAGATACCACTGTATGAAGAACATGTGTACCTGCATGTTTGTGGTTTTGCCATATGTTGTATCTTCTGTATTTCAGTCGTGTGTGACTTCAGTGATGTTTTCTTGTGACAGCCTACCTCATAGAGTGAATGGCATAATCTTATCAATGTACTTTATTACTTTTTTTCTTTTAAATTAGTTCTCGGAATTCAATAAGAAATTTAATCCAATTCAAGTTATTGGAAAATCCCGGTGACTATTACAACTTAAATAATGAAGTAACTGCTGAAATCTGACTCTGAATTGCAATATTATACCCAATCAACTTTTGTTTTCAGTTCCTATTTTTATTTTCCTTATTATGTCAATCGATTTTCTGTCCCTCTTGCTGCTTTAAAAGCCCTCAATCTTCATCAATCAGTTTAAAGCACAGGCTTAGTGATTCACTTCCATTTAGCACAAAAACGTTACGGATGTGACCACTTACCCACAAAACTGTCAGTTGGGGTTAAGGTCAGCACAATATGCACTGTAAAGTGTTTCACCTTTAACAGTTCCTGGTTCCTATTCTGCAATTTTTTAATGGGTGAATTATATATTTAAAATACAACACTAAAGAAGAACACCACCAACACTGCTGCCATTAGTAATATTCAGTTTGTGGATTGCATATAATCAAAAACCAGGACAGATCACAGATTGATTTAACCATGCTGATCGAACATGCCAGTATCGGAAACAACACTTTTTTTTGTCTTCCATTGATGCTGCTACATACCTGATACTTCTGTTAACATTCACCACGTTGCACGTTTTCCCCCGCTTATATAAGCTGCAAACTGACCATTAGCGGATCCTTCAGCGGGCACGTTAATTACTTCTAATTACTGTTTATCACCCTTGTGAGGTCCATTCCTCTATGACCCTGCCACGCATATTTGACAACATGCTTACAGCTTAACTACCAACCTGACTTAAAACTTAATATGTATGTGTAAATAATACAAGCCTTAACTTGTATTTGTAGCTGAAACCCATACTATTACCCTTAGAAAGTTTCAAATCAAAGTTAAACAATTCATAATTTAAATATTTCATAAAAATCCATTATTTATTACATTTCAAAAATCCAAATCATCTTATCACCTTAATTTAAAAAAACACTTCATTAAGACAATACTAATGCACCTGTTGCCAAGCTAGTGGTTTAGCAGGTCCAGCTGTTGCTTTCAACCAGATGAATGACTAGACTTTCAGGTCCAAAAAGACAAGTCCTGTGTCACTGAATGCATATGTACTTAGGGGAAGGAAGTGACGCCTGGCACTGTGTATAGAAGCCAACATGTTTGGCAGTATTTTGGAGTGTCAGACACTAAGGACATCTGTTACTATCTCCTTAACACACTGTATCTCCCTCTCTCCCACTCACCCCTGTGTCATGCTATTTTGGAAACATACTATTCACACACTATGTCTCACACATTATATAATACTCTCCAGGTACGTAAACTACCTTAGTTCTTCGCCCCACTTTTTTTTGTGTGTGTATAATTTTTGTATATAAATAATAAGTTGATGTGATAAATCGAGTGTAATTATTTTTAAAAGCATCACATAACCAAAATATCTTGCAATCAACAAAAGCAATATGTTACTAGTGTTAAGATCGACTCGTGCTTATTTGCAGTACTAATTTCAGCATAGAATAAAAATGTCACTGGACGGTAAAAAATTACAATATGAAGTTTTTATAGGATTGAATTGGAAACATTTTTTTTACAAACTTGCTTTCTTGTTAATGTTTGTTTCCACATAAAATTAATCTGCTCTGGTGAGCAGTAGCGAACATACTAAATAAAATATATGCAGATTGATTAAGTAGCTGCAGGCAAGTCAGCCAGCAGGAAATTGAACTTGTTTCAGGTTATTTCTAAGAATATTGCAAGACCAGACTCTGATGATGTAGTTAGCTGAATGTGTGGTAAGCCTATTCTCTGTTTTATTAGTTACTGCATTTAATCACAGTCATTTCTGCCAGAGGCTTACACCGTTTGCCTGTTTTCAGATTTTTTATTATTACTCAATTGTAATTTATAATATTTTGCTAGATGCATATTACAGTTGAAAAACTTTAGATTTTCAAAAGCTCAAATGGTAGACTGTAATTTTTTTTATAGTGTGTGGTTATCCTTCTAAATTCACAAGATTTCAGTTCATGAATTACTAATGCTTGAACATCTAAAAAAAAACATTCATCTGAGAGCACTTCACTTTTCAATGAAAATTGAAAAGAAGAAAGGCTTTTGTCTTGTGCCAAAGATTAAAACCAAATGTTTTTATTTTTGTTTGTGATTGCCTGAATGTTGTATGATGATAAACATTGTATTTTTTCCCTGATTTAATAGAATATAGGTTCTCTGTTGGCAAAAGCTTCCAGTTGTAGCTTTTATCAGCAGTATTAAATAACATTCACTATGTGATGGAGGGACGAGGTAGTGGGGAAAATGGCAATAAGTATAGTGAAGGTCATTCTGCATTCAACTTAAACCTTGTTGAATGACAATTGTTGATGAACATAATAATATTCCAGCTTCCAGATTATTACTAAAACCTTACTGTGCAACATGTTTACTGTGGTATTTTCTAATCTTGATTCTTTTTTCGTATGAAAGTCCTTTGGTGGAATGCGTGTGGAGTGACAATTCAGAATTTTAAATTTTCTCGAGATACTTACAAACAAACATAAAAGCCTTCGCTGTAAAGCTTACTAAAGACTATCACAGGAACCTTATAGATCTGGAGTGTCTCTGTTATAAACCATGTAGTTGTCCAGGCTACAGCACCCTTATGGCAGCAAATGATTGCACAGCAACAAAAATGAGCACAGTACACTCACATTTCCTATTCTCTCTGTCCCTGTCCTCTTTTCCACTAGATCTTCAAACTATGCTCCATCATGTCATCTTTTTACAGCTGGCTTTCCCACTCGCTCTGTTCTTCTCTAGCTATGTCACTCTATCTCTTTTGATGTGATAGCTCTCTGCTTTTTGCTCTCTTTATTCCCCTCCCCTAAAAGAAGCCTACCTTAAGGCTAGAAAAAGTGACGTTTCCCTGCATGTTGTCCATCACATGCCCTTCAAATCGTGTGTGTATGTGCGTGCATGTGTGTGTTGCTATTAGCTGAAATAATGCAGCAGAAATACTTTAAGTGCTTTTTGATCATTTACTAAATGTTTTTATTGATTGGAGTCAGACTTTCCCTTCTAAGCATACTTTTCTTCTTCCTGTCTTCCTCTCTAGTCTGTCTATCTCGTCCTTCATCTCTTAGGCTGTAGCATCCCATCTCTATGAACGTCTTTTGCATAATTGATTGTGTTTATTTGTGCGGAATAATCTGATAACTAAAAATCACATTTAAGCAATAAACAGATTACATTACATTAAGCTCAGACAATGATGTAATCTTAGCCAGACGATTGTTGTCTAAAGAATTATTGCAATCAACAATAATATGATTCATCTGGATTACAGTCTTGCACTGTGGCTTCTCTGATGGTAACATATGCATTGTCCATATTGTAGATAACTAATCTATATTTTACTGATGTTGAGAGCAGGACAGGTCATTGGATTTCCTGTATGTCAGACTCAAGTCATGTTTTTATGAAGGGACATGGTCACAAGGACACAGTCATGCCTAGAATAGGAAAGAGCCTTGCCAAAGTATTGACAAATTCAGACCCATAAAGTTGTCTGTAATGTATGGTGTAGCATTATCAATTTGCTGTACTGAAACTTTGAATGCCAAACCTTAAAAAAGAAAAAAAGAGTGTCCTTATAATGCTCATATTTATTATATGGCTTTCTAAATGACGGGAAATCAATAAGAAAAGAGAAAAAAGTAAAACAGTGGTTTGGTAGTTTCATCACTTCAGTGACACCAACATGGTGTCTTACATGTGACATGACGACAGGAAACATGTGACAATCTGTTTCACAAGTTGTATGTGTGTAAGTGTTCCTTCATTTCCAAAAGAAAGATGACAGCATCAACAGTTATTAAATTAAGTCATTACTTTTCAACCACGTAACTATAAGAAATTATTTTTAATTATGTTTTTTTTAATGTTCCATCTATATTTCAATCCATCTGGTATTTTTTTTTACTGATTGTATAAAAGTGTAATTTCCTGATGTTAATACCCTCTTATGAGAGTCTGTTTATCTTTCATCATCTTTAAGGCAGCTAATTGACATAATTGTGTCTTCCTTGGGATTTCTTTTCTGTTCTGATGAAGGATTAAAGTCTAACTACAAACGTTTTGCTTACCTAAATTACATGTGAACTTAGAAGTGTACGTTCACATTCAATGCGCTGAATTGTATGATTTACATTTCTGATTAACGATGCAGGAAACTGCTCATTATATAAGCATATGTATAATCAGGTCTCTGCTAAAATCCAGTAACGACGGAGTTATTAGTACACATGCAAATGCTTCACTTACCACTATACACTTAATTTGTATGGGCATTATGTCTTGGGTTTTCCATTCCACTGGGAAGTAAGACTTCTGCATTTTTAATTTATTGCTAACCTTGGCACTAAATTTAATGGACTTTCTCTTTACCTAAATGCATTTTGTCTTATCTGTGGGGGATTGTAATAGCTGTGAGTAAGACATTTGTGTGCACAGAATACATCTCCCTTCAATCTGATCATGTTGCTTCATCCCACTGTGTATGTGTGAAAGAGGGAGAATGCCATGGTTGCTCTTCCACCCTTCCTCTGGGTACAGCTGCACACGCAGGGTTCTGGCAGATGGCAAGTCTCCGTCCCTGGGGTATCAGCTCCTAACCACCGCACTCGTTTTCTCCCTCACTGTTTTCCTGCCTATCTGTCCTCATGCATGTCTGATCCCTTTTCCTCCCCACTAGTAGTCCTTTCATTGACAGACAGCAGAAAAAGGCGCCACCACCGGCAAATTACATCTCTTCTCTAGATTTCTTTTTTTCATTCACTCATCGTTGTCTCGCTCATCCCTTACTCTTTTTATCCTGTTTTTTTTATTTGTTTGTTTGTTGCTTTACTGTCTTTTTACATTTTTGTCTTAAATGGCCCTCATCACTTGTTACAAATTATTTTGCTCCGTCCTTCTATCCTTTTTCTTTCTTTGTGTAATTAACAAGGTTTCTGTAAAAATAAAGACCTTTTGGGCTTTGGTGTTGCTATGGTTACCGCTCTATCGACACTGTTCTGTGTGTGTGCGTGTGTGAGGGTGTGTGTGCGTGTCTTCATGAGTGTCTCTGAGTTTGGCTGTCTCATTTAGTCTGTTTATTTACATCCATGTTTTCATTCAGGTAAATCAGGTTTTGAGAATGTCTTAGTTTTACTGGTCAACCACATTTTTAATGATCTGTAAAAATGCGACTGCTCATTGCATGCTTTATTCACTGAGTGCACGGATCTAATGAATTTCAAATGAGCGACATTTAATCAACCATCAAATAGCTCATTTGCGATGGAGCCGCACAGGCTAGTCATAAAGAGATACTTACACACAGCCCTTCTCAATCCATCCAGCTCAGTGGAGTCCAGTAATTGCTGTTTACTGATACTAGCATTTCGGAGTATTTCTTTCTCAAGTATGGCTTTTGTTTCTTGGATCTTAATGAAAAACATCTTAATGAGCATAACTCCATAATCGTCTTCAGTGATAGTATGTTGGATTATTGTGTTGGCATTGGGCTTAACAATCTCATCAGATAAACATGATTGTGCTGTTAACAACATGTACTTAGTACCATCACATATTTGCTTGTGACTCAGAAATGGTCTTAAATGGTTATCATGGTTATGCTGAAAATTTTTTTTTTATTTTTTTATTTTTTTATTTTTGGCTGTTCCTGTAAGGGGTCGCCACAGCAGGGAAGATCCGCATGTTCAATTTGGCTCAGTTTTATACCGGATGCCCTTCCTGACACAACCCTCCTACCAATCCACGACATTATAAACTTATTAATTTATTTATCAGCATGTCTTTAAAAACACCAGAACGTTGTATTTACGTATTTGGCAACTTACATTGTGTTTATATGCTAAATAATATTTAAATAAGTGACATGTATTGCAGTACTGCACATGAATTTAACATAAATTATACAGAACACATTATAAAATTCATTTTACTCAAAATTTAAATTGTACTCATAACTCATAAGGACCCATTATCTTTTATACCTTATATTCTGTACACCCTTTAGTTCTCCACTATAAATAAGCTTTTCTTCCTTTAATGATCTTTTGCTGAATTTAGCCCAAGACTTGTCTAAAAGCAACATTTGAAGTCTTTTATTTCAGACCTATCCCATTCCAAACTCACTTCACATACTTCTTGCCCTACTCACTCATCTATATTGTTGAACAGTCGAATTTGACAATGTGCCGCATTCTGACCCTGCTCGTGTCCTCCAACTGTCCTGCATTTAAGCCAGAAGGCACTGAAAGCTCAGTATTGCTTGATTTTACTTTTACCAGCTGTACCCTTTTGGGAACAACAAGATTTTCAAATCTTTTACCCAAGCAGCCAAACAAAACAGTAATATTAACGGGTTATGAGCCCTCCATCAATAATGTAATAACCGTTAGCATAAGAGCTGCAGAATGTTCATGAATACTCAGTTTAGCGTGACCTGTTTAGTACTGGTCCTTATGATGCTTAAAATCAGTGTTTTAATTTAAATATATTAAAAAATCTATAAATATTTAAGGAAAATACTCAGACTATAAAATAATTTTATTGTTTGTGGGGATAAATTTTATGGTTCTGTTAATTTTCAGAAATGAAAAACATTCCTTTGCTGTATCTCAAACTCAAATTATGTACCAGGGTAACTATAAAGATATCATTTAGATTAAACAACACTGCTCAGAAATGAGTTCTATTAATTGCATGCTGTTAAATCCAGTATTCTTAACAGAGTGCTGTGTCAACCACCTACTCAAAAGAACTGACAGATTTTTCACTCACATCATCCAGCCCAATCCTTATTAATGTGAAGTCTCTTTTAGTTTTGGAGGTAATCAGTGACCGAGTCCATGCAATTTAAAGTCTTTAACTTTGCTGCCTTTAGATTTACTAAATTAGTATTACTGCAAAGCATGCCTGCTTCATCATAAGCCTCTGTGAACCAGGCTGAAGTGATTAATCTGTACCTCAGTGTGACTATATTATATTTTACAATCAGGATGGTGCAAGGATGATTTAGACTTACCTTAAAGTTTAAAAGGGCTCATATCCCTGTCTACTTAACCTGAACATGATGATATTTTAACCTTGGGATTGGAAGAAATAGAATATCTTATTCTTGCGAGATACTGAAATTTGTTTTCTGTTTGTCATTTCAGCCAACAAGACTCTACTGGGTGGAGGAGGTGGTAAGTCTCCTTTCTGTTATTATAAACGTAGGCTTAAGCGAGAAAAAAAATATATGAGAAGAATGTGTCCGGGTAAAAAGTGACTTAACAGAAAGAAATTGAGGAGCAGGTAGATAAGAATGTGAGAGATATGAATTGTGAATGAGAAACAATAGTGTGTGTGTGTGTGTGTGTACACGAACAGTCTGCAGTCTGTTGTTGTCGGCTCAGGGCTTTACACTTCTCTAAAGTATTAGGTGTGTGTTAGTGTGGTGTGTGAGGGAACACATTCTCATTAAGGAGCAAAAGAGCAATTAGATGCAGAATGTGACACTGTAAATGCTCATGGAGCATCCACCACAATAATGCAACCTGCCTGTCATTTGATAGTACATGACTACTTTTGATGCATGGTCTGGATGACTTATTTTCTGTGTATAATATTTTAACAATCTTCAATCCAATAATTTAAAGCCACTTTATGAGATTGTAGTTTTTTTAATTTATTTATTTTTGCTCTGTAGTTCCCTCCACAGTTGCGGATGATAATTTAATTTACCAGCAAACACAATGTCAGACATAAAAGACCATTCAGACTGACTATGTTACAAGTTTATGACAGATTGTGATGTAACTGAGATCGGAAAAGCTTCACTTACCTGTAACCTATTCTGGGTCAGTGTAATCTTATGTGTTGGTGTATGAAATCTTGCTAAAACCTAAAATACAATAGCTCAGTTCAGACCAGATATTGGAATTATGGGACATGTCACCTCATATTACACTGGGGTTATCTTGACCCACCGAACAAGTGAAATCAATATAAACCAAATTGCCTTGTGCCAAATAAAGAAAAGGGTAAAGACTACTAACTATTCATAGTTCATATTTCAAAAGGTTGACAGGATTTTCAAAATTAAAAAATACTGAAAAATGTAGACATGGACAAAAATATCACCATTTCTGACATGTTTTAGCAAAAAAGTGTCAGGTTTCTTACTTGGTTATGTTTATTATAAGTCTTTGTTGGATTATTTGAAAAGCTAAATTTTAATGGCTATTCATTTTTTCATGATTTTGTTTTTTAAAATCATGAAAACTTTACTTTGTTTTTTAAAATGTAGATTATTTAAAAATACCCATCTGATTTCTTAACATTACAGAAGTGATTATTTATACAATCCTTCAGTATTAGTATAAAAATATTGTTTCTAAAATTATAGCATGCATTAACCTGACATTTAGGTTGATTTTACATTAAATTTTAATGGCTTACCTGCTCTCATTGTTCGATCAATATTTATATGGTTTAGGCTAGTTGTCATAACAACATTATAAACTTCCTAATCGATTTCCAATAATCTGAATCTGAATAATTGTTGTGTTCCAATGAAAGGTGCAAATTGGTCAAGCAAGCATAGCTATTAAAAATGAACATTAATGTACTCCTAACCTTTTCAAAAGTATTTTCTAAAAATGATGATTTTTAAAATGATTACCTTGAACTGTGTATACATATTAAAGTCTAAAGTAAACATAACCTTAAAGTCCTTGCTGAGTTTCAGTTCACATATACAGTGAATATTAAAACCTTTAAAAAACTTTAATAAACATCACTGTATATAACTGAATGTGCTGTGTGTTTACAGTCTAATACAAATGTTTGAAGATCCCATAATAAATTACATGTCAATAGGGCATCAGATCATGATAATTTCTTTTCTGCAGATTTTATAAATAATGTTGTGTTTTTGTTTTGCTGAAACTCACAAAATAAGGCAGAAATAATGTGTTCTGTTTATACTGGTTCTTTTGCCTCCAGTTGTACTTGCATATTGACCTTACATACCGTCATTTTTGATACCATGATCTCTGCGTTTTTATGTTTTGTTAGTGTTATGGGTTTATAGAAATGTTATTAATTCTCCTTAACTTAAAATTTTATTTTTTACTAAACTGTTTGTGCATCCTGACCTCCAATAATAAATGTATTTAAATGCGCTCCTTTATCCTGAACTTAAGTACAGCTAAGCATGTTTTCTCTGTAAGTAATAGAAAACGTTTTTTTTTTATTTCTCTGCATGTTGAATTCCTTCCTGATTTATAAAAGTAATTCATATTCACAGAGAGGACAGACATCAGTTGCTAGTGTACAAATATCTTATCTTCAGCTAAACGCAGTAGTGTGTTTAAAGTAGTACTTGAAAGGTTTTAGACCATTTAGAATTTTCTACATTACCAAGTTAATATAACTTATGACAATGTATGAAATGTTACAAGTATGATGATTTAATGATGCTTCTCTCTAAGTGGCAAAAGTTATAAAACAGTTAATTTGCAAAACTGGGTGTTTTTAAGTGATAGGATGTCAAGCAGCCGTGTGTGAGCACCCTCTTAAAACCCTCCTGACAAACTTTGATATTCACAACATGTTTCCGAAAGTGATTCATGACCTAAACAAAGACAATTTTAGAGGTGCTGAGAAAAAGCTATAATGAATTTTATAAGACTGAAAAATGTAATTAAAGTTATAACCAATTGCAACAATCCACAGTAGCTGAACTGTTGACAAATACTTGAACAATTACGTAGAAGTAGTCAACCAAGAAATCACTATACGTCTATAAAACTGTCTAAAAGTGTGAGGTCACAAAAGAACCTACTGAACCATGTTATTGCAATAACTCTAACCTCAATCCAATAGAAATGCTGTAAAATGAACTTAAGTAAACAGTTCTTATAATAAAAAAAATACACCATTTTAAAATTGTAGCTGCATTGGCTAAGAATTTATTTGGTTGTGTTAGTGTTGCACACTGCGTTTACTCATAGTGCAATCTATAAGATGTATCTACATTTTTGCTACATCCTGTAAAAGTAAATTTAACAGCAGTAGCTCATTTGTTGCCATGTAGTTTGTGTTCTTTTTTTATTAATCCTTCCTTAGTACTCACTGGACTGTACATGATGCTTTTGGTTATAGATTTTTGTAGATAAAGAATTCTCTGTCCAGCTGTGATGCTAATGTGTTTGAATCTTCCAGCAGCACCTCTGTGTCAGTCATCCACTATACGAATAACACTTACTCTGTAGTGGTCCAGTAGACATTCAGACCATTACAGTACACCAAAAGAAGACTTACAAATTCCATAATGAACAGATGGACAACAGTATGTAATTGTAGAACTAAAGCTTGATCATCTGTGAAAAATAAATAAATTAAGGTTTTCATGTTTGCTGCACTGCTCTTTTGTTCTCAGGAGACTGTGCAGTAATGCACAGTGCTTTGTCTTGATAAACTAGAGCAAAGAGGAAGAAAATAACAGGGAATGTTTTTTTTTCCACAATGTCACCTTTTACTCAGCCACATAGAGCTTTATAACAAGACTTCATTAAACATTGATTTTTCAACTTATGGCAGAATTTCAGAAAATACTTTCAAGTACAACAGTAAACATTAAGGATACGTGTATTATTTATATAGATTTATCATATTTATATACAAATATGATATATGATATATATACAGTATATATATATATATATATATATATATATATATATATATATATATATATATATATATATATATATATATATATATATGAAATATATATGAAATATATATACAAAGTTTTCATTTGCTTTGCAAAACTTAATAATAAATAATTGTGACCTGTCCTTTAATATCTTAATCTTAACATATTTCACATTTACAGCACAAATTTATAATATTTTGAAATGAACATCTGTATCTGTACAATTAAATAACACAGGGGCAAAGAAACAATACTGCACAAATTTAACATTTAACATCAATACTATTATTTTCATTGTTGTACCTTATGGAAGCGATTTAGTAAAACTCACGTATGTTTCGTTGACTGATTTCCAGCTTCATTATCCTGTAGGCATTTGGTGTGTTTCCTATGTACGTGCTATTTACATGATTGAGTTTTGAATTTGAACATTTCTTGGGTCGTATGGTATTAATAAAAGAAAAATTGTTAAATGAAATGTAACCGTGATTACGGTAAAGCAGAACAGAATAAAAGCTCAGAGCTTTTTAGTTGTCAGCCAGCACTGTAGGTAACTTATCATTGTGGGCATGTGTGAGAGAGCACTGTATGAATTTCATATGGCTCATGAAAGAGGAGTGCTGGGCAAATAAACTGTCATTTCCATTTGTGTTATCTGTGTGTGTGTGTGTGTGTGTGTGTGTGTGTGTGTGTGTGTGTGTGTGTGTGTGTGTGTGTGTGTTTGTGTGTGTAAGAGAGAGAGAGCCAAAGAACATGTGCATATGTGCGTGCCCGAGAACGCCTGTGTTTGTGCCTACTGGTGTTAAGTGCCTGACTCTAAGGTAATCAATACCAGTGATAAATCTGTGCTTCAGATTCCTTCTCATCAGAGCTACCTCATTCATTCACACACACTCCCACGCAGACAAATGCAAGAGCTGCACTCTGTTGTATTGATGTGTGTATTATGCGGTTTTTAAAACACAGACCCAGCCAATAAAGGGAAAATGCTAATGATTTAGTTCTGACCATTATCTTCTTTTATTCCACCCTGTCAACCATTTGTTTTTCAGTTTTTCTTTCTACTCTTTAAGATATCTGCTATATTTCTTCATCACTGCTTTTTTATCCAAACTTGACAATTCTAACAAGTCTCTCATTATTGTCTTTCTTTTCTGTTGTGTGTGTACACACCTATTTTTAGTGTTTTAAACACTCTCACTCTCCAAACATACACATTGCATATTTCTTTTTATTTTTTCATTCTTCTCTCTCATCTTCTTCTGTGTTTATGCATTAGTTTTGTTATGGTTTCTAAACACACTCTTTTTTTCCCATTTCACTTATTCCCCTATTGTTCTCTAACACTCCCTTCAACACACCTTTTCTCCAGTTCACGCCATCCCTCGCCTCTTTCTTTTCCAAGCTCTCACACCCCCACCTCTTTGTATTCACTGCTCTCAAGGTTTGTTAAGGCCTGCTGAACCAGGGTGATAATTAGCCAGGGACAGTCTATGCAGCGAGAGTAGGTCTTTCAACATTAAGGAAAAAGAGAAAGAGATTGAATGAAAGATTAAAAAAATAGCCAGAGCAACCTCAATGTTGCAATAAAATCATTATAAATTAACAGATTTTTTTATTCACATTTATTTAAGTTATAAAGTTCTTCACCAACTTCATATTTCTTTTACTATATATTATTGAGATCATGTAATGAATGAATAATAAACATGATCTCATATTTTCCATAGAGTGTGAATTATTCTTAAACAGATATTTCCTTGCACTGTTTCCGGAAAGGGATTCTAATCTACTGCAGCCCGAACCATATCAACTGACTATGAAAGCAAACTGAGTGTTATTGTGTTTATGCCATATTTCACAGTGAGTAAAATAAATTTTAGTTCAGAGCACAGGACCTGCTACTTTTTAATCAACACAGATATACTACTCTAAAATAAATAAAATAGTGTAAACCCAACATATGATCAGGAACAGATATATAATCATATTATTGTAATTAAAAATGTTTTAAAATATATATTTAGACATCTGTATCATGAACAATTAAAGTGATCCCTGCTCCATGTGAAGGATATCTCCGAACTGCTAAAATAAATCATTTTTTTATTTTAAACCACAAAAGTATGCATGTGCAATGTGGGAGGAAATATAAATTTTCACATTTCCTGTATGATGTGGTGGGTAGTGTCATATTTAAAGCGTAATAACTTGTATGTGACAGTGACTTATCAGAGCTCTGTAAATCATTCTTTCTGGTGCAAACAGGCAAGTTAATTTGTCTGTCAGTCTGGTAGAGTCTGTCCTTCCAAAGTCTCCGTCACTAATTTAGTGCTAAAGAAAATAGAGTGTTTGACCCGACAGACGGGAGGCAGGCAACAAAAAGCATATTATGAAAAACTCAGATTCATGTTTGATATCGAATGATCAGTGAGCCTAAATCATGTACGTCTTCACATATTTCTGGCCAAGATAGAGATTTTTTCCTCAAAAACCTCCTCTCCTGATGATCAAACCATGGATCACGTCTTCTTTCAGACATACGCATCAATAAAAGATAAATAGCACGGTCCAAATAAGAGTTTGACTTACTGTAATGCAGAAAAAAGATTTAGGAAATGTATTTTAATGCATTAACATCCTGTCTCATTATGGTATTTTTATGGTGTCCTTTTTATAGACCTTACTCTTTCTGTTATTGACTAAAAATTATTTTAGGGTCTATTTCATGACTAATCACTGCAGATTTTCCAGTAAGCTTAAAATCTTAAATTAAATCACCTTGTGGTAAAATAGGAGCTTTAAAGCATATTGCTGCAACCTATAAATTTTCTGCAAATGTCATGTTATCATGAGCTGGAATCTTTAAAGTATGTTTTCAGCACATTGTTCAGTTTATATTTCAGAATAAAATCATCTTTACCATAAATATCTATGCCTTCAGCTTTACTTTTATTGGGTTAAGCAGTTGAAAAATATGTCTTCTAGAGATGGCACACAGTCAAAGGAATAAACCATTTATTATCTTACATATTATTAATAAATATCAGATAGAAGTTATGTATTCAATTTATTATTTAAACAAATTTATTTCATTTAATCTATTTTTTAATTTGATATAAAAAAATATGATTCATAATTAGGAAGAGTGCTTTCTTTGCTTATGCTTTCACACCAGCATTTCCTTGTAGTTAGGTTTTCTACACGTCTGTGTTTTATGATCATTTCTGTTGCTCTGCTAATTCACATTCCCTGTTATCTATGAACACATGCACAAATTCATTATGTATGTCACATAGAGCTGATTTCTACAGCTTAATACTTGTGGCCTTAATTTAGTGAGGCCTGTGGCCTGTACAAATTTAATGGTACATTTGTTGTTTGATTTTTTTTTCTCATGACTCAAATTCAAAGAAATATTACCCGAAGATGTGCTTAACAAAAGCATTTAAATATGCTAGCTATAGAGGACATGTTCAGTTATGGACCATATCAGAAAAACAGGTCTTTTAGGGAGGGTTATTCTAAATTTGCTTAAGAAAAAGAGCTTAGTTTGAAGTTTTATAAGGTCATTACTGGGACAGTTATTCAATTTTTAAAAAATTAATTGTGTTAAAAATTGTTACAATTGATTAATCACAGGAGCGCATCGACATTGTCATGACAACGTTCCTAAAAAAAAGCACATTTTGTGCTGGTAGCTGGAACTTAAGATCAAGTGGTGCAACTCTCATAAAATGAAAATAAAGTTGCAGTTGCAGCGCTTCTTGTCTGTTTACTTTGTCCTTACAGAAAAA
Source organism: Corydoras maculifer (assembly GCA_019802435.1). Taxonomy (NCBI): domain Eukaryota; kingdom Metazoa; phylum Chordata; class Actinopteri; order Siluriformes; family Callichthyidae; genus Corydoras; species Corydoras maculifer. Next base: position 87,702 of record JAFMOD010000727.1, read on the forward strand.
TCGTTTAGAAAATAATAGTTTTTTTTTTTTTATAAAGAATAGTTTGTGTACATATTTAGTGCATTCATTTTTTCGATAACATAATTTTATTTTATGTGTTGTCCATAAACATGTCCGATGCATTTTCTTCTTGTGCACAACTTAAAAGGTTTATTAAAAAAGTATCGCATTGCCATTAAAGAACAGTTGGACATTCATTCATTCATTATCTCCCGCTTATCCTCTATTAGGGTCGCGGTGGGGTTCCCCATGCCCATCCAGGGGAGAACGTCTCGGGCGCTGGGCAGATAGACCCAGGACAGGGCGCCAATCCATCGCTGGGCACACACTCACTCACACATACACATAGGGCAATCTGGATAAATCAATTAACTTGATCCATGTTTTTGGATTGTGGGAGGAAACCGGAGAACCCGGAGGAAACCCACGCAGACACGGGGAGAACATGGAAACTCCACCCAGATGGGGATTCGAACCGGGAATCCCTAGCGCTGAAAGGCGAACGTGCTAACCACTAAGCCACCGTGCCGCCCGAACAGTTGGACATTTCGAACAAAACTTTGATGCATAAAGATTTGCCTAATCCAGTCAAACAACAAATGGCTGTCAATGACTTTTTGTTGACAAATGACCACAAACCAGCCAATGGCTGTAGTGTCCAACGCAAGTCCACAGTCCAAGTTCAAGCAAATCCAGCATAAGGAAATGCAGAGCAGCTGATAATAAGTCCATATGCAGACCTGAGCTTAGCGGAGCTTTGTTTTAAGTAGAAAAAAATGCATGGTGTAAGAAGAGCATGTGCCATAAGATTTATTTTTTCCACATGTTATCAGGTCCCCAGTCGGGTAAGCGCAGAGCCAATTAACACCTGCTAACAAGAAGTCAGCATTTAATCAGCATGTGTGTATTTATGTGTTACAATTACACAGGAAGTGAGTTTATTCCCCTTGGCCATCTTTCATCACCACAATCACATCATCTTCATTTCACGTTTCTTTCTTCACTTTTCTTTCTTGCTCATTTTTGATTAAACACTACTGAGATTTTCTCTCTCTCTACACCACCTTCATTTCTCTCCTCCTTCTATTCCTGTATATTCCCACTCATCATCAATCTCTCTTGTTATCACCCTGTGTCGTTCTCTTATATATTCAAAGCACAGCGCTCTTTAAAAAACGAGATGTTCGAACCCCCTGAGCCCACCGACAAAATGCTGCTCTCTATTCTGAGAGAATGCAAAAAAAGAGGTTTCAGTAAAGCAGCCCAGAATGCACAAGAGAACTGCTGTTCCCCAAAACACAGCAGGCATCAAACAGCCTTGCATTAACAGCAGTTTTACGAGCTGTAGCTCTTGATGTCTAAGCTCCTCTGGAATTAAGTTTTTATCCCAAAAGCAAAATGAAGCATTAACATCAAACCACGTCTTCTGTAGTATCCATTATATTGACAGCTTTTGGTAGTAATGTTGTTCTTTTAGTGTTAAATCATTTTTTTTAATGTTGATATCAAAATCCCACCCCTCAGTGGATGGAGCTATTCATCGTGGAGCAGGTCCGCTTCTGAAGAAGGAATGTTCCACTCTAGGAGGCTGCGAGACGGGGGAGGCCAAGCTGACTGGCGCATACGGCCTGCCTGCAAAATGTAAGTGGCCTCAGTGTATCTACATGTGACCTTCTTATAGATATTCCAACCATAAAAGACTTCCATTTAAAAAGCTAGAATCTCAGATTTCTAAAGGTGTATATTGATTAAATAATTGTAAATGGAGGAAATTAAATGAAAAGGAAATGAAACTGAGTACTAAATACTTTATGTACGTGTGTGTGTGTGTATATATATATATATATATATATATATATATATAGTTTTTATTTTTTGCTGGTTTAAAAAGACTCTTTCGATGGTACATCAAGTAACAGGTATTGAATACATTCAGATTCCGCGTCTCACGGCTTTCTGGTCTCACTCTTCCCTCCACCGCCTACCCCAAAGTGTACTCAGTAATTATGTAGTCAGACAGTGTTTACAGAAGCAAGTGCACTTTAATTTATTCACACACTTAGCAGTAATTTCCCTGCCTAATTTATGACCCCCATCTTTACCTAGCTGTGTGGATACAGAGCAAGCGTACATACACTAATGTATATCCAACTCGATTGATACATACTCAAATGCACATGCTATTAGATGTGTCCTTTGTGAGTTTTGGAGTCAATACTGTCATTTAAATTTAAGTTGCAGCTGTTGATCTGTCACTGGAGAGTAGAATCGTAATGTTCAAGCAGTAATTGTCACAGTGCATTACTGAAGGTATGATTGATGTTTCATGCATCAGACATTTGTCAGATATCTACTTTCAGAAGAAAATGTATGAACTGTTTGCGTTAGGGTAGGCAGTGAGAGTTAAACCGTGACACTCCCCTGACAGCGGACTGTAAAACACTGTATAATGCAAAGATTGTCTCACAGTCAAAATGTGGCATTTTAAATTTAGACAACATGCAAATCTTTAACACCTTTAATATTCTTGTTATGAATCATTCTTGCATTCGTTTATCACATTTATAAAGATGCATAAAGGGATTGACATAAAATTTTAGAACCTCCTGTAATAATAATAATAATAATAATAATGATTGTATAAAATCTGTAAAAATGAAACTGGTCCCATGCTGATTGTTTGGGATGCCTAAAACATGTCGTCATGATGGACACCCTGACACACCCTAAATCAAGCTGCACTGTGCACAGACAGATGAAAGAATGAAGCAATGACAGAATTATTTTTTTAAATAGTTATTTAGGGGGGAAATGATAATGTGGTTTTTGGATAAAAAGACATAAGTGAGAAAATAACTCTTCCTCTACTTTCAGGCTTGTTGCTCTACACATTGCAAGCTTTTCACACTACTAGATTTGGATGTGCTGACGGGTTGAAATTTTCAGCCAGCTCCATATGTGTTGTTGCATCATGTGACATAAGATCATCTTTTTGTAGTTCACAAGTTATGATCGAGCATATGATCACAGGATTGTTCTCTAAACTGGGATTTTGCCCTGTAATCTGCAAAAAGAGGTGTTTAACACTCCTGTCGTCAATACAAGAATTTGGCCTCAGATTGAATAAAACTCTGGAGTGAAGACGACATTCTAATGAAGCATCTGAATTAATTTAGAACATTTAATTAAAAAGAAACCTAAATGCCTAATAGGGGGGGGGGGGGGGGGGGGGGGGGGGGGGGGGGGGGGGGGGGGGGGGGGGGGGGGGGGGGGGGGGGGGGGGGGGGGGGGGGGGGGGGGGGGGGGGGGGGCCCCCCCCCCCCCCCATCTTCCTTTAAGTGAGTTAAGTAAGCGGTCTAACGGTGAGGGTTAATATAGTCCACTTTTCCGTTTCCATTTTGTGAAATTGTTATAAAACAATGTAGTTCATTTTTTATGACTTAATAATTTACAAGATATACTCTTGTGTTTTAAACAGGGATCATTTAAACTAGGCCATACAGATCTAGAACTGGCATATACCATCTGAGAGCTTCAGGAGGCTACTCTAAGTACCGTTTCTCAATATGGCCCCAGTGGTCTGGAACTAGAATAGTTTATTATACGTTATTTAGTCCCAGTAAAAGAAAATCGTTATGCCACGGATGGTCCTCTCCCATTAAGCATGGTGATGCACCTGTGCAAATTGTGAGGTCCATGACAAATAGTTGTGTTAAAATTGACTGGCTTCCCCTCAGCCCTGACCTCAACTTCATATTACTCCTTTGCAAAGGATACTTAAGTGGCTCCCTATTGCAGCTGGGAAACAACTTCAAAGCTCCTGTCTTTGCTTTATGGATTACAGAGGGCTCTGCTTCATGTTATCTATATTCCTTGATCCTGAACTACACACCTGCATGCCAGCTCAGGTTTTCATGCCTGGCATCCCCTGGAGTTATTCTTCTATAAAATTTAGGCATGTCTTCAAAGTAAGCTTCAGGCTTCTGGCAGTTCAGTGGAGAAATACACTTCCATATTCATCTTAATAAACCAGTGTCTTTCTTATCCCTCCTTAAAATCAGGAAACAAACCTAATTGCACAATAACTCCTCTTTTTCATTCCACTCATCGTTTTCTGATAAAATTTACCACTTTTTGAACTTTGTATCATTTTTGCATTTTTAATCAGATGATAAAATCCTGAAGATCTTATTATTTCTCAGGTAATTACAGTGGTGTTAATTAAAATGTCTGCGTGTAATATTTACATGTACAGTTTGTCACTAGGGGCAGTACAGTGGCTTAGTTCACTTTTTAACACCGGCAATCCAGGTTTGAATGCCAATCTGGGTGGAGTTTCGATGTTCTCCTCGTGTCCGAGTGGGTTTCCTCCCCTCTAGTTTTCTCCAACAGTCCAAAAACATTGATTCAGGGTAAACTGGCTGCTCTAAATTGCCCATATAGTGTAAGTGTGTCTGTCTGTGCAAGTGTGTGCCATTGGCACCCTGTTCTGGGTATATCTACCCAGAATGTTCACCCATGAAAACCCAAGACCCTAGCATAGGATTAGGTGGAACTAAATGAGATGACCTTGACCTTGTAAGACACACATTCGACTTACATTTAGAATTTATTTATTATTATTTTATTTAACTTTGCCTCAAATCCCCAAAAATATAAAATGGGTAGTGTTGCCTTTTTGCTTAATTAGAAGATGTAGTAGTCCTCAGAGAGTTTGTCATTACTGTTTATATATTTTACTAAACTGTAAGTCATTCTCCAAGTGTAACTGTCGAGTGGATGAATCAGTACTTATGAAGGAGGGGAGAATGTCATGTAGGTCTATAGGGCATCTGACTCCAAGGACATGAGGTTTGTCTATGTGACAGAGCCGGTTCAGTCCCTCTGCTCACCTGTGTACCAATAGAGACCTGACCAGGGATTTAACCAGCTTATAAACAGCAACCATCACCATGGAGAGGAAAAAAAAGGGTAGCATAGTTATCATACACACACACATTCATACGCACTGGCTCCGATAGAGTCTTGTTTTCCACAGTGGCCAATTAACACTAATTAAAAATCCACACAGGCCAAAAGAGCACCTGCTTTCCTTTCCTGGACATTAGATTAATCCTTTCTCCCAATAATTTTTCCCTGCTCGTTCTTTCTGTCCATCTCCTCCAGGCTTCTGACTGCCGTACTTTAGTTAAATATGCATGTTTTATATGTTTTATGCATGGCTTAAAATATTACAGTGGGAATCTGTAATCTTGTGGAGTCCCATCATCTAATGAGCAGGAGCGAGAACAAAAGCAACATTTATCTTTTTTTTTTTCCTTTTGCTAATGATTTTCAAACCATCAAGCTTTCCGATTTCTTCTACAGAGGAAGAAGGAAATGGAAAAGGGGTGGAGCACAAGACCACTGTTTTTTTCCACATGACAAAAAAAGTTTATCCTTTATCCTCCCTCATTTTCCTCTGCTGAAATCCAATGCACCTGCTCTTCAGCCAATACAAGGGGGCCAAGTGGCGCAAAAGGAGGAGGCAGGTGGATGATTGGAAAATAGGAAAAAGAAAAGGTGGTGACCCATACACTGCCGGTTGTCTCCTGAGGGTTTGGTTTTTTAGAAGTGGGCCCCCCTTTGTGTCACCGTGCCGCTTAGTGTTGCAGGATCTGCTTCACTGAGCACTTTTCTCCGCTGAGAGAACGAGAAGGCAGGCATGTGTGACTGTTAGTCTGCTGAAAATCTTGATGCAAATAAATGTCCCCAGAGGTCATGAGCCCTAAAGATCCAGTACAAGTGCAGATGCCTACATTTTGAACAAAGCTTTAACTGCAGGTGAAGCAAATGACCACCTGCTTCTCAAATGACAATGTCTGAGAGCAGCTGTATTTAAGTTCAGCTGACATATTATGTTTTTTGATGCAATTATTTTACAATTTTACGAGGACTTAAATCACAACACTCCACTCATGTCATTTTTATTTCGATTGAGTTGCGCCACTTGATTTAAACCTATTTTTCTTATGAATGTCATCATGGCGATTCTAAGTGGCTCTTACAATAAATTAATTGCAACTTTTTTAAATCATGATCAACTGCAAAAACGATTAATCGTCTCATCCCTAGTCCATAGCCTTTCTGATCCAAGTGATGTAGATCACAAATAAGATTGCTTCTAGGAACTGGTGGTAACAAACTATACCAAATAATTGGCTGCAAAGAAATCTAATTTTGTCTGCCCTTGAGATCAAAGCCTAAAGTGGATGCATTACGCTAGTAAAGGCAAGATGAAGTCTGTACCTAGCTGGAGGAAGATAATCAAAATAGGAAGCTAACAGTTGCTGTGGTGATCAGATGTTGCTTCCTAAACTTTAATAAAAGATAAAACAGAGTAAAAATACCAGCATTTAAACTTAATCTGCGACTATCTCTCTCTGTCTTTCTTTTGATTCTAGACACAAAAGTAGCATGGTAGTCTAAAGCCATTAGAAATCATGGGGTACACAGAAAAAAAAGTAATAAAACAGTCTCATTTGGAAGTGACAAAATAGCAATTAACAAGCAATCTACATGTTTTCTTAATGTTAGCAATTACCAGTATGTTTTCCACTTTAAAAAGGGCATTTTGAAATTAGCACTTTAATTTGTGTGTTTCTAAGGCAACGTGACGCATCTAAGTGAGAATGCTGAAGACAAGGTAGATGGGGTTTTAATGGCAGAGCTGGGGTTATGGAAAGAGTCAGAGTATAATCTCTATTAAAGGTGACTGCAGCGCCTCAGTAACGTCTAGTGAATGTTTGAAGTATATAAGATGTGTCTGTGTGTCTGTTGTTGAAGGAGGTTACCATTTAAATGAAAATAATAAGAACTGTTATTTTTATTATTGCCTAAACTTATTTGTAATCGTAGCACTCAATCCCGTTTAGCATGTTTACTGTAAATAAATTGTAGAAAAGTTTTGCTGTCACTGTTTTGAATTTTTCCTCCTGTTTAGGTATTACTGTTTAGTCCAGAAGTTTGTATAATTAATGAATACGTCTTTTTCTGAAGTAGATAAAGTATTTTGTAAACAGATGTTATTGTGAGAAATGTGCAGAGATAAGTATCTGGAAAGATTCTATCCATGTTCATTCATTCATTCATTATCTCCCGCTTATCCTCTATTAGGGTCGCGGTGGGGTTCTCCATGCCCATCCAGGGAAGAATGTCTCGGGTGCTGGGCAGATAGACCCAGGACAGGGCGCCAATCCATCACTGGGCACACACTCACACACACAAACACACTCTATATGGGGAAATTTTGAGAAATCAATTGACTTAATCCATGTTTTTGGACTGTGGGAGGAAACTGGAGAACCCGGAGGAAACCCACGCAGACACAGGGAGAACATGGAAATGGGAATCCCTAGCGCTGAGAGGCGAACATGCTAACCACTAAGCCACCGTGCCGCCTCTTTCCATGTTGTCAAAGAATTTAAATAACATTATGAAACTATCCTTTAGCCAATTGTTTACTTTTACTACCATGTTTGTCCAAATGATTACATTGTACAGCCATTGGTATTTGCTGGCTTTTGCACTCTGAATCAATTTCACATTTGTTACTAAACAAAATCTGGAACCAGATTATTGTGGAATGAGGAATGAGTATGAAAATAAATACAAAGTTATGCTTTAGCAAACAATTAAACACTTTCCAGTGTACAGCCAGCCATTTCATGCACTGTTTTCCCATTTATACTACAACCGTATACATAAGACTGTGAGTGTAAAACAGTCCAGGTGGGTAAACAGTGAAATGCCACCATAAATTGAAATGACTAAACAGCACCCAGCTGATGTATAAAAGGAAACAATAACGAGAGATTGTCTGGTTTAGGTGAAAAAGGCTGAAAACAAGAAGAACCGGCAAAATCAGCAGAACTACTAAGTGATTTAAAGGAAGAGAAAGGAGATATAGAGATGCTCAAACTAATGCCCATTAGAGTAGCGAATGCTCAAGGGAACAACTGTTCAATGGTTTAATGCAGAAAAGGTTTAAAGATTGAAAGCCAAGATCAGAGACAAAAACAGATAAGAAAGAGGCAAAAACTAACCTGAAACAGCAACTAAATCGGAATTTGATGACCTTGGGGGGGGGGGGGGTTAAACAGAGCATGCATGAAAGTGGCTGGAAAAGGTTAGACAAAAAAAAAACAGTAGACAATAGTGGATGTGTGAAATAAAAGTTGTTCAGGCTGTCATTATTTTTCACTTTCAGCCTCTTGTGTCCTTGTTTCACGCTTGCTGAAAACATGAGTAATACTTCCTACTTGATGTGTCACAGAAATCGAGGCACTTCAAGGTAACGGAAGGGAGCGGCTCCAGACAGGAAAAAATAAGTTAAACCAGAAAATGTAATGTATGTCGATTCAAGCCTTCAGAAAGGGCATGTGATGTCCATGTGAATACCTGTCACTGCTCTGTGGAAGCATGGGTTGCTGTCAGGATTGGCTTTTTTTGAAGAAACTGTTAAATTAAGTTTGCATTAATGATTAAAAACTTGATATTCTTCTCTTTCTGCCACAGATGTTATTCACACCGTTGGGCCGATCGCTCATGGATCAGTGGGAGAAACGGAGCGACAAGCATTACGTGACTGCTATTATAACTGTCTGCACACAGCAACCAAAAACCAGCTACGGACAGTGGTGAGAGTCAACCATGAGAAACAGTTTTTACTTTTAAAAGATTTTACTTTTAAAAGATAAAAGTAAAATATGCTGGTAATAAAATTTTCACATTGACAAGCTTTTTTTTGCAGCTTCACTGCTTAAAGGTTAAATAAATCGCATTATGAGTCAAATTATCAGTAGGTCATTAACATTTAATCTGTTTAAAAGAACAATTGAGGTAATTAAATAAATGGTAGCAGTATACTTTAACCGCTTGCTTTGCGTTACTTCATTACAAACCATGTTCAACATCTTCTGTTTTTAGACCCAGATTTTACTTACTTTACTGTCTCGTCAATATCACACAGATTACACAGATGCTCAAAACATCTTCACACACCTCCACCCACATTAACACATACTCATACTAACATATGGCACATGATCGCAGGCAAACACAGTAACGCCTGTGAGCCCTTGATGGCTTTATGGTTTTAATGAGCTCAGGATGGATCACTATTTAGACACTGCTGTGGTAACAACTTTTCAGTCCATTATTTATCAGTTTTTTTGCATAGCAGTAATAGTGTGGTGTTTTTAAGTGTGTCAATCACCAAGGCTAGAATGCTTACAAATATATTCATTGTTTATTCCTTGCCACTCTGTAATATACAGCATATATGGTGTAAATTCAAACTTCATATATATTTTTTGTATTTATGTCATGCAACCATGGTGATTTCTTAGTTTTGTCAGGCACAACTCATATTTACATATTTGTACGTATTAATGAAATCATTCAGCACTATATGTCTGATCAAATTTTTGGATGAATAGCTAGAAATTACAGAAAAAAGTGTGTCTTGTTTAGGATGTCTAATATACTTTTCAACTACTTTACCACCACTTGTTGACTACAAGTGAGACAAGTATGCATGAAAGAACAAACTGACTACTTGCCATATCTTCTTATATCTCATTAAGCATTTGCTTCTTTTCCAAATAAAAATCACATAGTTCTAAATAAAGGGATGCCACCATTTATTACATACTTTTCAGAAAAATGCTTATTATATTTTTTAAATAATCATATCTTGAATAGAGAGTAGCTTTTAAAAACAATATTAATGCATATATTGAAAGAGGGAACTGTAGTTCTAAATATAGTTTACTGCTAATGATTTAGTTTTAGATGTGTGTTCATTTTTGCTTTAACCAGCAGTGTATTTTATTTATTTTTAAGGCTTTTCCCTGCATCTCTACTGGAGTCTATGGTAAGTGTTGTAGATTTTAAATTATTTATATTTTGGCATGTTTTATCATTTGGCTTTCCAATCATTTTATGTCTTTTTGTGAAATCACTTGGTATAATGCCTGAACTTCGTTAAATATGGTGATTATGGTGTGATTTGCTCATCAAGACACAGAGTTACAAGTTTAGACCCCATTTTTTTTATTGAGAATGGTGCCAGTATATATTAGTTGCCGTACCATGTAGGATTATATAGATTACTGCAGAGATTAGATGCTCAGATTAAGAGAGATTGAGTGAACAAGTATGTCAGCGAAAGTGCAATCTGTGTGTCCTGGTTAAAGTCGAAATAACACACTGACTCAAAGAACACATTGTGCCTTAGCCAAAAGGACATTGTCTGTTTTAATGTGAATATTAAAGATGTCTGCATGATTTAATGGGTTTGCATTAATGAGTGGGTCATTTACAAAAACCATACATAAATAGGACATTTCTTTTGGTAAATATACACTTTTTACAGAGTTAAATGACTATTTCTTCACCCAACATTACATGTAGTATGCTGCTAATTCAGAGATTATTTCAGAACACAGTGTATGAATGAAACAAGCCTTTTTCAGTTTTAGGTTTATGTAGTCAATAACTATTTGCATATTGTGACTATATTAATGTAATTAATATGTATTGTGTGTGATTATAGGATACCCACCTGATCAAGCAGTGGAAGTGGCACTAAAGACTGTGAGAGAATACCTGGAGAAAAACCATACAAAGGTGTTTTTTGTGTGAGAAACATAGTGTGTTTGATATTTAAACATTTATTCATTCATTCATTATCTTCCGCTTATCCTCTATTAGGGTCGCGGTGGGGTTCCCCATGCCCATCCAGGGGAGAACGTCTCGGGCGCTGGGCAGATAGACCCAGGACAGGGCGCCAATCCATCGCTGTATTTAAACATTTATAAATGTTTAAATATGGCTGATGTTGCTGTGTAATATTTAATAGTGTGAGTGAGTTGTGATAACAATTGGGAATATTTTTAAAAGTCAAACTGTAGACAGTCTTAAAGACTTTTCACATTTCGCTGGTTTTTAATGACTATATACATATGGTCACACACAGACACGACTCGCCCTGTGTAGTGGGTAAAATACCAGGGTAGATTTAACACATAATGAAGCATCAGGTAATGTGCACCCTCTCGCTCCTCTCCCTTTCTTTTTCTGCCCATCCAGTCCTGAGCTCATTGAGCTGTGTGCTGACTTGCTGTCAGCTCCTCTTTCGCTTCAGATCTGTGTGGTGACAGAGACGAGCTAATTAAGGAGGTCTAATTAACAAGCTCTCTCCTCCCCACACCCCCACTACACCAACACACTCATTTAAAAAGATTGGGGAAAGGAAAACAAACCACAAACTGGGTTTACTATTATGTTATCTACACTTTTATTACGGCATTTCTTTTGCTTAATTACATTTTAACTATAACTAACTGACAATTTTTCTAGTTTGTCCCATTTTAAACAAATTGGTCTTTTTAGGAATTTAGATGTTAGTAACTTTAGTGTTACTATTAACTATCAATCAAAACCCTTTAGTTGTGGCAGGTCACTTTACAAGCTTTCAATGTTAGTTAGTAATGCAGTTTTCACACATTAACGAACCATAGCTATTTATTACTGTATAATTCGGCACTGGCATTTTCAAGAATTATACTTTTACACATTCGGCACACAAGAGATCAAAGATGTGTATTTACTTTTTCCTATGGTGTGACAATTGGGACTCAAAGCAAAAATTACAATATCATTCATACAGACAACTCTTTTTACACTCAGTTTTTTGACATTTCCAAAATTGTCTGACAGATTTGCCGTGGTTCCTAAAAACAGACGTTTTCAAATCTCGTTGTCTCTCCAGTGTGTTGTTTCAGGTTACATTGTTTGTGTTTGTCCATTTTCACATAACCAATTTACAAGCTATGAATTATTTATCAGAAGCACTAGTTTACTCATGGGTTTAATTTAAAGGTTGATAGATGTATTAGTAGATATCTTGCAGAATAAAGTTCCCTGGCAGCTAATTCAGATGGTTTTGTTCACACACTAATGATTGTAGGTTGTGGCTGGCAGTGAATGTGTAAAGGCTTCAGTGACCATAGTGTTAATTGTAATGTGTGGTGCAGCAAAAATAATACGATTTTATGCTGGTGGTTTTGACACCTTTATTTCACTTATTGATTCATTTAAATGCTACGGATTACAGAAACTTGAGTCTGATGACAGTGGAGTGGTAAGCATATATCCATGTTTTTAAAACATTGGTTCTCCAAACAGAACCAATGCTATTTCAGCAGTGCTGTTGAAATAAATGAAATAATACATATAGTTCTCAGAGCAATAGATTGTGGGTTTTTTTGAGTATTGGCATATATAGTTTTATTTATCAGTAATAGTAAAACACTGAGTAATAATAGTAGCAGAAGAAATAATGTGTAAATGTGATTATATGTATAAATACACATACATGTGTAATGTGATCTCTCTGTTGTATGTTTTTTTGCAATTAATTGCTTTAAGGAGAATATAAATGGGTGATGGAAACTAATAATCTTAATAGATGTCTACACTTGAAAACAATAGGATTTAGCCATCATTAATGGCGTACCCAGTCTTAATAACATATAACAAGAAACCTTAAAAATTTAGCAATTCCAAAGCAAGGTTTGTATGGATGATGTTGATTTTTAAAAGTCAACAAAACAAGAGCATGTCAAGCCAAGTATGACTCTAAAGGAAGATTACAGTCTCAGATCATGTGATATTTAACAGGCAGCATGCATGTGTGTGGGACTAAAGCCCCATCCCAAGGCAAAGCAAGACTTACAGACCCATTACCCCACCACAGTCGGAGTAAATGAGCTCTGAGCCTTAGTTTAGCCTCTTCCCCATCTGCTCAATGGATTACGAGTTTGCTGAAGCTGAAGACACTGTAATAAACTGAGCTGGTCATTAGAGAAGAAAATATTTGCTTATACTGGGTGATCTTATCTGTAGGCTACAAGTGTCATTATTCGTAAAGCTCTGGTTGATCCCCCCCCCCCCCCGTCACCCTCCCCTTCATGTTTTTTTTGTTGTTTTTCTGTCTTGTCAGATTGATCGGGTCATTTTCTGTGTATTCCTTAAATCAGATGAGGATTTGTACAAGAGCAGACTGCCTGTCTACTTCCCAAAAGGTCTGCTTCCCCTCTTTGTTTTCTTTCATAACACCATCTCTGTTTCATGAGTGTTGCACACTTAATGCACTCACCTATTCACAGTTTGCACAGTCCTTTGTCTCTAGTACACACATTCAATCAGTAATCCCAGTCGCTGTGTGTGCTGCAGGGTTTCTTGCAATGACACCAGCCAAGAGTCCCTTACAGCCCTGAATCCATTAGATCGCATTAAATTCTTCGGTCCGCCTTTTTATTTTCCACATCAATTTTTTCTCTCATTGTTGTCAACATTAATCTAGTTTGATCAAGCATAGTACATGCCGTGGGACTGTGCTGTCACTTTGAATCATCTTTAATGTTATTCTGGCATTCTGTACAAACCACACACTAGAGAAATGAACACTGTTCAGTGGTTCAGAGTTGAGATGCCAAAGCAAACTGTTCAAGGCCGAAGGAAAAGAAGCATTTTACCAAATTACACTTCTTTAGGACAAAATCCATGTTTCTTTCCCCAGCCCCATTCGACCTGCCGACCATTTAGGGAGCCATTCTGTAGACAGGTAACTGGTTTGGTTTGCAAGCTGTTCTATGTTTGGTTTGTTTGTCTTGAATGTAGAAATTAGTAATTTATGCCAATATCTCATTGGCTAACACTGACAGTGCTTTAGTTGTATTCTTTACCGTTAATTATATGAAAATAATTTGCAGTGCTAACAAACTAACACTGAATATATCAACATCTTGACTGTTTTTCTTCTATTTAGACCTTAATGTAGAAATGGACTAACAGCATTTCTTTTTCTCTTTCAAATAGTTTTTAATTGCCAGATTTTCTTTGTTACCCAGAACTATTTATCGAATGCGCAGGATAGATAACACACTCCTTCAGCATCTGTTGTTATTGGATTTGACACACTGTGTCAGTGTAACCCTGTGCTATGTTTGTATTATGTTGTTGGTGTAAGTGTGATGCCTATGTGTGATGATCATTGTGATCTTTTTTGTGAGAAGTGTCTCAGCTAAATGTGTTTCTTCTTTTTTACAGAAGCATCACCAAAAAGCAAATTATGAGTGGATGTAATTATATTGGATGTCTAACTAATCTCCTGGTTCCTTTGCCTTTCTCTGTTCTTCAGTGTTTGCCCTACAAGCAACGCCTTCTGATTATGTTTGATCTCACTGATTTAAAAAAAAAAAGATATTCCATGCTTTGTCTAATTACTTCTTAAGCTCTAGTTTTAACTGAACCACTGGTTTGATGATCAAAGTGTGGCCTTTTGGCATTGCATTAAAAGGAACTGCTATCGAGCCCACAATAAGCTTCTTTATTTTGCTGAAGGTAATACTATTATAATTAGCAACCCATTAGGTTCCAAGAGATTAAGTTTTCAGTTTTAGTTTTCTCTTTTAAAATTACATTTTTGTTCAGATTCTGGAATGTTGTAGGTGTTCTGTTAAATAAAGCATTACACAAATAATTCAGTTTCACGATTGCATAAATTAGTTGCACTTAGGTCGATGGAATGCCCTTGGTGCGTTTCTAATGTTATGGATGTGAACTATAATGTCTGATTTGAAAGTACATGTATACAGTGCACGTATTTACATATGTGCAAAGGTATATCCCTTTTTCTCACAGTTTCTCACTGTTATTGCAATTATATGGTTATTACGATCATGCATTTATTAATAAGCATACATTAATTATTTAGAGACTAAAAGTGTATCACTAAACAGTTTACTGTGTGCCATTTAAATTTTGGCGTCAATAAACAATACATGCAAACCACCACTGCACACATTTATTCAAAACAAATTTCCAAGGCCAGAAACCTTAGACGAATTTCCTGTTAGTTTTGATAAAGCATAGCACCAGTGCCCCATGCATAAAGTGAGGTCAACAGCTAAATGGTTTGTCGAGTTTGTTGTAAAATCAACCGACTGCCCTGCACCTTGGGTCCATGTTCTGGCATCTCTCTCAACAGCCTCCGTTGCCCAGTCTGCTTTACAAAGGTTTGTAGTCATGACAGAAATCTAGTTCAATCTAGTCTTAAACAAATTAATCTAATGTCCTTGTTTCCAAGGTTGATGTTTAGATATCTATTAGTATCGTATCTAATAGTATTGATTGTGTAGTTTAACCAAACTGTATTATCCTGCTGGAAACCGGTTGCTAGAAGCCATCGTGCCTATTAGCGATGGTTAACCTGTAATAAAATTATACTCTTGCTTTCTTTGCTGTGAGCTTAATGTAGGTCATTGTGATGAAAGGTTCTCATTAAATCGTAGTCCTTCTACAGAATGAATGACCAGTTCTGTTCTTAATAAAACCTTCATTAATTACACTCCATGTCCTGGCAATTGCACCGGCAGCAAAATCCTCCTGAACAGCAAACATTTTGGGAGATTGATTTTAAATCAACTCTACATTAACCAAACTAGTCACATGTGAGTCATTATTTTAATAAAATTCTCTGTGTTTCTTCATTTTCACCTTACACCTGCCTTACTTCAGTGTTTTGACAATGACAGGCCCTTCATCTCTCTGTGCTCCAGTATTTCTGTTCTTTCTCGGGTGAGGAGGAGGACGAGAGAAAGGAGGAGGACCGCAAATACAAACCTTCGGAAG
This sequence comes from Corydoras maculifer, assembly GCA_019802435.1. NCBI lineage: Eukaryota > Metazoa > Chordata > Actinopteri > Siluriformes > Callichthyidae > Corydoras > Corydoras maculifer. The sequence continues at coordinate 103,443 of JAFMOD010000727.1, forward strand.
CAAAGGAATATTTTGACGAACTCCTCTCAATCCATGCTTATTTTTTTAATAAGCAGTGGGCAGATCAGGTACTGCCATCTGATTAGCTGGTTACCGTATGCCACTGCATAGGGAATAACAGGGAAAACGTGAGAGTAATTATCCAAAATCGAGACTTTCTTGCTGTCCTATCAGCACTTTCTCACTTTTTTCTCATTGTTCTCTCACACACAGCTCTCTTCTGTTCTGCTCGCTGAAGTGTTATTTCATTTGCACTATTGGTGTGCTAAATGCAGGAAAGGGAGCTGACAGAGTTATCTACTGGAGATGAGGCATTCTGAAGTGTTTGCCTCGTGCCAGCAGCACTGCTGTATACTAAAAAGATGAGGTCTTGTCTGTTTTAACCTCCTTTCTTATGTATCTTTTGTGATCTTGCTCCTTTTAAGCTCTCAGCTTTTTATTTGGTCTGTCAGATCTTTTTGTCCTGCTTTTGTGTTCGCAGCTTGTGTTCTGCTTTTTCATGCACAAATTTAACATAAAATGAGACTGGTATTAAAAACTGAAGTAATGATAAAAACTTCAAAGGATAAACAGTTATGCTTTTTAATCGACCTACCACATCTATGAAAATGTTTAATAATAAAACCTAAGATGCCACAGCATGGACCTCTCATAGAATGTCTATTCAACTGTCAGTTAAGAGCGCAGGTTTAATTAATTGCATCATTCTAGGGGCATCCAGCAAATGCCCCTACAATGCATAAAGAGAATTTTTTTAGGGCAACTCTGACACTTATATTTATATAGTTCATCTTTGACAAGAAATGCAACAATCTTGCTACTTAGAACCATACCAGGTTCACTACATATTGTGAAAAATCTGAATAATCAATAAGTGACGTGAATGTGTGTATAGACACTGATGAGATTAGAGCATCTGATTTCCAGGATATCAGATTATTTTGATACGATCTGCATCTGGATCTATTTGTCTTGCTTTCTGCTGTCTGCTGTTTTTCATAATCTCTCTCTCTCTCTCTCTCTCTCTCTCTCTCTCTCATAACCTCCACAAGTTTTTCCAGAGGGCTGCAGCTCTGCATACCTGCCTCTCATGAAGGACTTGATAATTAGCTGACATGTCAAGTCGGAGGGAAGCCACTTACCTTTGCAATATTGGAGACCTTCAGAGTAAAGTCCTTTCACGTTAAGATTGACCACATGGCTGGGATCGGCAAAATGAAATGTACTCTAAGATTATGTGAGATGGTGCTGCTTGTGAAAGGTGTGTGTATTTGAATATACATGCAGGGTGTAGTGTAGTGGGTGAAGTAGAGGGGTAATGTTTATGGATGCTGATGGTGAGGGCAAAAAGGTTGAGTAGGGGGGTTGTAAAGCGTTAGTGAAATGAAAATGGCACTTTAGCAGAAGCCAGGACGCTCCGCTGCCCCTCGCAATCAATGTGTTGATATACTACCTGAAAGCCTGTCAAACGTAGAGAAGTGTGACTGGACTAGGTGTGTAGGTAAGTGTGTTTGTGTATGTGGGGGTGGATTTGATGGGAAGGGCTGCTGTAAAGGGTGGGACAGGGCAGGGAGCTTCACTGTGCACAAGTAACAGGTCATTTCCACAAGCTCTGGTTACTGTCTGGGTTCAGGGTCAACAATTAAAACAAGACTAGATAACCAAGAGGGCTCTTAATATTACACTTATATGTTTTACAGATATATGTTTACCTCAAAGACAAAGCAAAAAACACATTCATCCCTCCAGTTTAGTGATGTGACTATTTTCATCAGTTCTTTTCTGATCATAATTTTTGTATTTATTATAATAGCTTTACATTTCATTGATCACATAGGAGGCAGCACAGAGGCGACATGGTTAGCACATTTTGCCTCTCAGCACTGGAAATCCAGTTTAAAATCTCGATCTTGGTGAATAATATACGATTAAGTGGAAGATAATGAATAAATTAACAATAACATAGTCCATCAATAAATAAAACTTGGGGGTAAAAGGGGTTGTACTGGACTGTGGTACTATATAAAATAGTCAGTGTCAGATTTAACATTTAAGCAGTGTACATCTTGAACCTCTGTTGAGACTGGCATCTGTTTCTTTTAAATAACACAGAGGTAGCCGAGCACACATGAGGCTAGATCACAGCATGAAAAGTAAATGTGTCTTTGCGGCACATAAGGGCCATTTTAAACTGGTAATAAACAGCAGTAAATGATTGTTTAAAGCCTTTGTGCACCCATCAGTCGGACTCTACAAAAGAACAAAGTATAATTATACAAGGGGGTCGATATACAAAGAATTAGGCCTAGTTATTGTGAATGTAAAATTGTATTAAAAATGGTACTAGTGTCATGTTAATGTCTTATTTTCTCCTTATTTTAACTACCACACACTTGGTAAATTCCAGGACATGCACAGCATCAAAAAAGCTTTGCAAAGGATAGATGGTAATGTACCAATGAACAAGTTCTTGACCATCTATATTTTTTAAAGCATTTTTTGGGATTTATTATTGTTGTTATTTAAGGGATTTCTGTTTTTGAAGTGTCTGTTTGGTTATTAGTTACTTTTACACTTATGAGTGGCATGGTGGGGCAGTGGGTAGCACCTTTAAAACAAGAAGGTCCTGGTTTTAAATCCCTGATGGAGAATAAAGATCCTGTCTGTGTAGAGTCTGCATGTCCTCCCTCCATCCAAAAGCATGCTGTCAGGTGAATTGTAGATTCTGAATAGCAGGTGTGTGTAAACACTAATCTGATCCCACATGACTAAATTGTTTAATACCATTCCTGTCTGGAAAAATGGCCCATGAGTTGTCCAGACTTCGAAATGCTATTCAATAAATAACTTACTCTCTCTTATAATAAATATGTTAGGCAAAGGTTTCATCAGAAATCACTTTCAGAAGCCTTAAATTTTTCATGTTTATAGTACTCATGGCAAAGCATTGCATCCCTGCACCCTGTATGTTTAGAATTTATTTTTTTTCCCCCTGATGAGAAAATTATGTTGTAACTGAGATTATGCGACCCCTGAAAATTCTAGGTGAGTGATGGGTTTGTATATGCTAAGTGAGGCTTGAGTCTGTTTATTTGGGCATGTAAAGTGCTACTGTCTCAGTGTGCTGTGTACCTGCTGGCTTTTTCACACTGCATTGTGTCTAATAAAATATTCATCATGTTTACTGATGGTAACGGAGTGTGTTAGAAGAGAAGAGCAGGGTATAAAACAGCATCTCTGTCTGTGAGCATCTGTACATCTCCATTAAAATCTACCACTATTTTCTAGGCATACTAAATTATCTTATTCACAAGATGTACAACTGATGTCACTTTAGAGCACCCAAGTGAATAGGCATTATTTAGCAGAAATCCATTTTAAGATGCTAATTTTACCCAGACATTTACAGTAATTAGATCATGTTGAATGTTCATTATTAAGCATATCATGTACACACATTTAAGTAACTGCAAAATTTGTGATCTTTTTATCTTGTTGGCGAGTTTAAGGTAATTATGATATTAAAGTTTCCGTATTATGCCAGTGTTCTACAGACCCTATTTAAATAGTCAGTACCTAAGTAAGCAATCATTAACACAGTTTAATCCCTTTGCTTTAGTGTGATTTTGATCAGGATAAGAAATAATTAAAATATAAATCTTGTGTAAATGGTGAAAATGTAGATAGATTTAAAGGCTCTTTAAAATGTTTAACACATTTACATTTAATCATTTATCAGAGCCTATATCCAAAGTGACTTACAAATGACAGAACAACACAAGTCAGCAGTTGAAGAGATACCAGTTAGACTGTAGAATTATCAAACCTGATCATTATCCAATTTATTTCTATAACAAGTGCTTGTGGAGGAGATATGTTTTAGTGGTTTCTTAAAATGCTAAGTGACTAAGCCTTTCGGACAGAGTTGGGAAGATCGTTCCACCATTTAGCAGTTGTAAATAAATGGTATTTTCTTACTAGTGTAAAATATTTTATTTACAATAGAAGGGCACTTAGATCCTTCAAGTTAATTTGAATCTTTGCCTGCTGTCTCTTTCAGGGAGTGTCTCAATATTATTGCACTTGTTTAAATCTGCATCTATCTTTGCGCACTGTATCATTTTTCATCCTCACATTAGAAAAAGCATTTTGACTAGCAGCATGCATCTTTTTAACATAACAGATGTTAGAATATAAATATGACTTTGTAATTACAAACCGATCATTGTTTTGCTTGTTGTGATATAATGTTAATGCTGACACTCATTTAAGCTTTTATTGTGGAGTACGGTTTAAACAAAACCTGGGCTGTGAAAATGTCATTAGCGTGAAACTATTGTTTTGCAGCACATGTAGTCTTTCTGTAATATAAGTATGGTTTCCTTGACGGTGTGATCGCCCCAAGGAGCCTTCTGTATTTTCATGTGATTCAGCCTAAGCAAACCTCATGTATGTAAATCTCAGTGATTGAATTGTGGTGCCCTTTAATACACATCTAGTCAGTGTGTGTGTGTGTACATGTACACAAATGTGATTGAAAACCACAGGTGTGTGTGTGTGTGTTTGTGTTTAAGCTCTACACATTGAGTGCTCACCCTGCACCCAACCCAATTTTGTTTTATTTTATTTTTTTTATTTTGAGAGTTTAATGTATTAAAAGGGCTGTGGTAATGAATTATAATCTTTAATGCAGGGACCGATCGATACATCCACAAAATAAATCAGCTTTTTACTGAGAGCGTCAAGCCTTTAATACACTAGGGGTGATACAGGGAGCGAGGGAGGGAAGGAGGGAAGGCTGGATGATGAGAGTTGAAGGAAGCAAAACAACATGAGGGGAGCAGAGAAAGAATGGAAATGTTGCAATAGCTAATCGTATTGGTTAGCAGCCCCTCTGAGACACAAACTCATAATGAAGGTGGACTGGGTCGTAAGGTCTGAGCCCTGCATGCACTGTTCTAAACCAAGAGTGTGCTTCTTCAAATTTAGCCTCCAGGATGATCAAAGACAAGCTTCAGCTGATAATCACTTCAAATATGTTTCTTTTACACTGACACAGTGTCAGTGCTGTGCCCAGGGGAGGTCTATAGCATCTTTCAATGTTTTCCTCATATTTTGATACAGGGATTTATACTGTTGTCACCGTGTCTTTAAACTGGACATGTCCGAAACCTACGACGTTTGCTCTTCATTACTCCCTGATCCTTTAATTAAAAAACAATAAATAACTATTAAATGCCTGAATAAGAATTTTGGACACATCCTCTTCTCACTTCATTGTCTTTTTCCTCTACTCACCATATAGATAGACTTTGAAGTTTTACCATTACAGACTGTAGTCCATCTGTTTTCTTGGACTACAGTCAGTCACTGGACAACTACAAAATCCATCTTAACATTCATTCATTCATTATCTTCCGCTTTATCCTTTATTAGGGTCGCGGGGGGGTGCTCCTCATGCCCATCCAGGGGAGATTGTTTCGGGCGCTGGGCAGATAGACCCAGGACAGGGCGCCAATCTATCACTGGGCACACACTCTATATGGGGCAATTTGGAGAATTCAATTGACTTGATCCATGTTTTTGGACTGTGGAAGGAAACCAGAGAACCCGGAGGAAGCCCACGCGGACACGGGGAGAACATGGAAACTTCACCCAGATGGGGATTCGAACCGGGAATCCCTAGTGCTGAGAGGCGGACGTGGTGACCACTAAGCCACCGAGCCACCCATCTTTACAGTAATTTGAAATGATTACATGAACAATAAGTGGAGTAAATAGGAGGTGTGTCCAAACTTTTGTGTGCTACTGTATTGTTGCGGTGTTGTAATCGGTGCCTTTAGTTTGCATTACGTTCATATTTACAAACAAGATCCAACTTTCAATCTGAACATTTCTGACACCGTATAAACGATGGCCCGCAAACTGACACTGTCTGTCAGGGAATTGTCAGACATGGTATACCATCAAATCATAAACAAAATGGTCTGCAGACGGATGCATTTTGATGAATGTCGCTATGACAACTGCATAATTCATGAATTGTATTAGCGTTCCATTTGTCATTTTTGAGTTATGATTCACCCCAGGGATTGTCAAAAAACCTCTTTGCTCGCAAACGCAGTGTTTTAAGACTCGACCCCCCCTCCGGCTTCTCTTCCCAAATGTCAGCGTCAGCCAGTATGGTGCGAGGCAGGCAGAATTAATCTGCCCTCATAAATATCTTGTTAGCATCACTTTGTGTGAACGATACTCGCATTCATTTAACTGACAAAGACGAGCTGCATTCACTGGCTCTAGAGCATCACGCTGCCACCGAGTGGTGACGCTGAGAAAATTACCTGTCATGATTCTTTATTATTGTCCTGTCAACAAGTCTCTGTTTGGTGGTTAATGTTGAATCTTTAAGTCTGAAATGCATTGTGTTAAATGTACAAAAATTATTTATTCTTTGTTGAACACACTGGCTTTAAATTATAGTGCAAAAACATCCAGTTTCAAATACTTTTTTATAGGAATGCCATGTTCATATAGAAAATGAGAATATAAAATGAGCCTAATTAACAATTTTCTGTCTTGGATTCGAAACCTAAGCCTGGCCAGAGTCCGTGGGTTTGTCGAAACTGGAATGTAAATCTGAGGAGTAAGAGAAAGAAATGAGCAGTTGGTTATGTTACAGAAAACTGAGTCTCGGTTGGCTGAGTTTCTGAAGGCTGTAGCTAAGAGATAAGTCATTAATGACCAGTCTGTTCTAATCTACTGACCTTCAGTTCCAGAGGAGACACGGCTCACATCTGAGTGCTCAGGGGTAATATTCTCCTCACTCTCACCTGAAACGCATACGCAACCGTTTAGCATCAACTGAAGTAACTGCATATACAATATACAGTATTGTGTATATATGCGTATGTGATGAGTACACATTTAAAATCATGTCTGCCTTTATCCAGTGGTGTGTTAACTAAACAATGACATGTCCCTTAACTAAAAAAAAAATCCATATGACCCAACCCTCTATTCAGAAGGAAGTATTTGAATGCATTTAACAAAACATATTGTGAATTACTAGTAATCTACAGTAATTAAATAAATTGTTTAATATTTAAAAAAATACCTCTTCCATCATCACTAAAAGTAGGACTGCCATCTTTTTCAGTTTCCCACAATGCACTTGATGGAGTGCGAAAACGCTGTGTAGGTCGTGTGCGATGGTCTCCAGGGCTGAAAGACTGAGACATGTTTCCGTCTTTGCTTTTGCCCAAACCCCAGCCGTGTCTGGAGCCCAATTTGCGGCGGCCAGACCTTAGCACCACCTTTGGCTGCTCCTCTGTCTCTCCTTGAGCTGATGCTCGTCTGAAAGCCAGAGGAGACACTGGAGCACTGCCGGGGTCTCGTTCTTGACCTATACAGACATATTCTGCATGTTAGTCATATTGTCACTACATTACAGATGCATGTTGTATTTACTGTAAATAATAACTGAACCAACTCTATAAACAATTACTGCTTTCAAACGTGTCCTTGGGGCAACACTAACAAAGGAAAAGTACTTCACAATGCATCTTATAAAGGCTTTTTACAGTCTGTAGCAATGCGTTTAGTGTTCTTTATTTGGGTTAACAGATTTGCAGAAGCTTTTTGGTGTCTTACCTGAAGTCAGACCGGATGAGGGCATTGTGTCTCCCATCTCTGCCAGGTTCTCCACACTGCCTGCAGCAATGAACTGTGCTCGACCTTCTCTGCCTCCCTTAGGCTTTATCAACTTCTTCATCCGGTCAGCGATCCAATTTGTTTTCCTGTGATGATACATAGTTGTAAGTCTACAAGAGGTATGCTCTGATTTTTCAGTTACAGGAGACCTCGAGTAAGCAAACGCAAACAACCAGCAAAAAAAGGCATTTTTAAATAATCACCTTTTTTTTAGTCTGAACTGTGAGAGAACATTTAATCTTTATTTTTTCAAACTTTAAAACAGAACACAAAATATAATTAATTATTCCACACATCCAGGTAATTTCAAAGAGTTTGCAGATCGATTCTCAGAACGATGTGTCATTTCACAGAGCATGTTTTTTTCTGAAGCTAATTAAATTAAATGAACTCCATTCTAAGTTTAACTTTAATATAATTTGTGGATTGTGGAAGCATGAAAATATACTGTGTATATATTTTGTTATCTAATGTATTATTATATGAATGTATCTAATAATTTTTTTAACTTTATATCTGGGGGATTTGAGGTGCTACTGAAAGTGTTAACAAGAAAACGTGTGAATGTGAAATGTTAGAAGGTGCACAGGTCCAACAGAGGCAGTGTTATATCAGACTAACTTGGGTTGTTTGGATGCAGGCATGCCAGGCTCTAAAACCCGATACTGATCCATTATCTTCTCCACCAACTTCTGCTTCTCCCTGCGTAGCTCATTTAGTTTATCCCTGAAGACAAAAAGAGAATAGGTTATAAGAACAAACAAAAAGTCCTCAGCTTCAATTCACATGAAACATTATTCATGATCATCTTGTCTCTTTTTTATGTTTGAGACACATCCCAACATGTTTTGACCAGCCTGCACGAGCAGGTGGCAAGAAACAAGCCATTTTTCCAAATCATCTTGCACTCCTTAAAATTCAATCAGTTCATCTGGACATAATGTTCAGTAGGAAAAATATTTCATCACTCATCCAAATGATTTCATCAGACTACAAGCTTCCCCATCAGTTTCATGCAACTGTGCTGGTTCTAAAGGTCAGGGATACTTGCAATCATATGAGACTGACAGTCACTTGGATGAGTGATGAAATGTTTTACCTGAATTACTGAGCATGCATCACAATGTCGTTTGCTCTTCCAAATGTTCTATGATCAGACGAGTTCAAACCATAACAATTTAATCAAAAAGCACTTTTTTCAACAATAAACAACAGGTCTGTATTAAATAAATAATGCAAGCAACTAGATATTTTTTTCAGCAGTCTCTTCACTGATGTGTATAATGATATGTTTTTAAGTGGTTATATTTATCCCACTTCAATAGACCACAGTTGAGACAGTAAAACAGATTTGTGTTGTTGATTACACACAGATATTCTCTTTGCTGAAGGTGGTGTTGATCTCGACTCTCAAGACTGCGCTCCAGAAGGGCTCGGTTCTCTTTGGCAAGACACTGATTCTGCTCCACCAGGTGCCTGTTCTCCTCCTCCATATTCCCTTTCAACTGAGTGAGAAGCTACACAAATACACACTGATTGTCAAAATGCAGATACAGGTACACATTTGCACAACGTGCGTTATGTAATATAATTTATTTAGCACAACAAATACCAAAGTGCTTTACAATATCTTGTTAATACACATCTATTCTCACACCAGCTTTCCACACAGCAAAAACTAGCATTACACAAAAAAATATTTTGGCGTAATATGCATTTGTAACGTTACATATTAATTTTGCAGTGGTTCAAATATGCAGTACTGTATACCTGATACTGGCTGTTGAGACGAACATTGTTAAGGTCCAGTTGCTGATTCTGTTCTTTCAGCATGTTGAGTTCCCCTTCCAGTTTGGTTCGCTCAAGTTGTGTTGTGCTTATATCACCTCGTAGAACTGAAATCTGAGCTAGTAACTCTGACTGTACCTGAACCCACTCCTTTTGCAGATTAATATACCTAAAGAAATGAGGGTCATGTACACACATACAGACAAACATTTAAGCCATTACACAAAGCAGTAGTTATACTGAATATTTACACGGCTGTTATTCAGTTGCAGGAACAAGGCCACATGCTGAGGCCAAAGATAACTTCAATTATGCTAACATTTCTATAAAAGCATGGGCTTGGTTATAATACTGTTTATATACAGTGGTTCTAAAAGTGCCACTTATTAACCATAATAAGCAACAGTATACACAGGGAGACCTGCCAACTTCTCATAGGCATTAAGTGGCATATTGTGGGTGAAGTGGAGATAAAACTGTGCAGGGACAGCATGGCCAACTGATCCAAGCTGCCGAAGTGCCACACATTATACTGTAAGATAAATGAGCGTTGCTATTGTAATTAAGGCTCATAATTATAACATTTAACTCCATTATAATCTCATTACTTAACCTCCTTATCTTGTAAACATGACAGGCTTTAATATTTTAACCAAGATCTTAATCTTACCCTCTTGATTAATCAAATTACTTGGAATTGACTGGTGTGTATCATATGCTTGCTTAAAAAAATTACAGAAGCATTGTTGCATGTAATTTACTCGTACCAGTGCAACACACAAATACCACATTTACATCAACATCACTGCAGTGCAGAGAATCACCACCCAAATGATACCTGTGGTGGTGCGTTGGGGTTTTTGATCTTTAGCAAACAGTGTAAAAGGAATTAACAAAACCAAAACAGATGGACTACAGTCTGTATTTGTAAAACTACAAAGTGTTTCTATATAATAAGAGAAATCAGTAAAATGAATAATGAGAGGAGAAAAGCCACATGGACCTAATTAAATGGCCAGCGGTCGTTTATCACAGCCATCACATCCCATTAGTTTGAAATAAACAGATTTATATGAATATGAAAACTAGGGTTAATCCTAACATGCCTACCCAATTTCCAGTAAAGCAACATAACAGGGACTATAAATCTGTAGCTTTTATACTACCTTTGTAGGTACACTTCATTTATGCTGTGTGTAGCCAATAAGACATATTTCAAACAGTTATAACGGGTGATTGAGCACCATGACAATATGGTCCACCCATCTGTAGGATTAGGCCGTGACCTGTCATAAAGTATTTGGAATTAAATGGGAGGGAATCTCAAGGCCTCTGTTTAAACCAGTTTCCTTTCAAGGATTTCTTTTAGCCATCAGAAGTTCAAAGAAGCTTTTTATATCTATTGCTTAAATCACTATATACATTCATTGCCTCAATTGAGCTTTACGAGGGCTATAGTGTCATCACCAACACTGTCAGCAAAATGAAACTTCATTTAACAAGCAGTTATAAGCGCTTGACCTTTACATGGATACATTTACGTTGTCAGTGACAGAAAGCCACAACAAGTGGAAATAGACCATGACTCATATTGCTGTGATGAAAAGCCTGAGCCCTGGGTTTGGGGCTTTGTCTGTGGGCATTGACTTTACATCCTGTCATTTTTTTCTCCTCTCCAAAAACAGAGCAACTGCTCAGCATTGCACAGGTGTAAAGTTTCAACTTCAAATGGTTTTCTGACTTACCTCTCGTTGTCAGTTTTCAACCTTTCCAGTTCTTTCTCTTGGTCAGCTTGCTGCTGAGCTGCTTTCCCCATCATTTCTCTCTCTACCTGTATCGCCCTCTCTGCTTCGTCCAGTCGAGCTTTGCTCTCCATCAGCTCTTTATGCCTGGACGCAGACAAGGCAATAAAACCCACTATAGTTGGAAGGCATATTACATTACCAAAGCACATTTCAAATTCGTTTTGCATAATTATTTGGCTGATTGATTGTAACAGTGAAAAGATCTGTGTGTACAGCCTACAAAAAGCCTAATTACTCTACCTGGCTCTTTAATATTGCCACCCTGTCATGACTTTTATTCCCATATCTTTATTTTACATGTATTCACATTAGAGCTGGCATTTTGACTATGTGGTCTATTACTATATATTAGGTGAAAATAACTTCATTTTGACCTTGATTCCAATACAGCATGAATTACTGCACTAACAGCACAGGAATAAAGCCCCGTCGAGCAAAAAAAGTAATATCATAAATGACTGGAAAATTGATGGAACATCAGTGAGAATAAAAGCAAACAACACATTGGAATAAACTGTTAGTAATACATGCAAAAATACAAAGACTGATTAATTTGGCATTTTAAATACACAGCATTATACAGTTATAACACTGTACATAAAAAAATGAGTAAACAAGGGACTGTGGATTTTTAAAATAAAATCTTCAATAAGTCCTTATCTAATGTTGAGAAAAAAATAATTTACGATTGCGATGAGCAGCAATCAATTCTGTTGTGTGTGTGTCTGTGTGTGTGTGTGTGTGTGTGTGTGTGTGTGTGCGCGCACACGTGCTAAGTGTAGGCTATGTATTTCTGCTTTGTGATAATAGTTGCTTAGTTACTGCTTGGTCCGAAACTTGGCTAAATGCAGTGACTCATTCACTTTCTTTAATGGTTCTTGGTTTTAGTTTTTTGAGAATCGTTTGAGATTAAAATGTACATTTGCACCGTTACATTCATTTATTGCACTTTAGGTTTAATGTCATTATTCTTTCCCCTGTGGTAAAAAACTTTGTCATGACAAACACTCTGCAAACTAATTACCTTATTTTAATAATTGTTTTAAAGAAAATCTATGGATTATTAATGTGATCACTTTATACTCTGCATATCCTTATCTGTGTCCAGGAAGAGTTGAAGTCTATCCCAGTGATTACACTTGGCGAGTAACAACATTGAAACACACATAAACTTGTATCTAGGGGCAGTTTAGTCTTACTATTGATCCACTACCATATGTTTTGACTTCACACAGATGCATGTGGTCGAAGATGAAGAATCTGGCCTTTTCCATGGAAACAAACCAAGGACCTTTTACCGAAGGACAAATCACTAACCATTTTCTATTAGGAGTTTCAATTTAAAATATTTCATTTAAAGTAGTAATAATATTTATTCATTCATTTTTCTGAATCTATATCTGCTACCTCTGTTATTCACAGCTCTTTGATGACATTTAATTATACTATTATTTAATTAATCATAGTGCTTATAATATTTCTTGTGTTTTAGCTTTTTCAAAGAAGGTCTGTTTTACAACTCGGAACATTTTCTTGGTGAGTCGTAACTTTACCTGGCCTCCAGTTCTTTGTTCTGAGCCTCTAAAGCCCGACTGCTGCTCTTTAGCTGACTGTGTTTGGCCAGGAGTTCTTCCAGCTCTGTCTCTTGCCTCTGCTGTAGAGCTGTCAGTCTCTCATGGTCCCTCCGCAGAGCTTCACAGCGTGCTGCATACTCCTCTTTCTCCTTTTGCCACAGCTTGGACTCTCCCTCCAGGGTGGCACAGCGCACCTCATTCTCTTTGTGCTGTGCCAATACTGAGGCATGCTTGAAGCTTAAAGAAGCATACTGCACCTAGATACGAAAGATGAGCAAAGAACACTCACTAGCATGACACTTTAAACTATTTTTTATATTCTTTTTTTATATTCTATTCTTTTTATAACACATTTGCACCAAAATGAATTATTCAGCCTAAACATACTTTGTCATTGATGTTCAATTCTTTTAGATTTGTTTGTATTGGATGCTATCTCCATGCCAATAAACTATTTGAAAGAGATGCAAAAGAAAATATTATCTTTAAACCTGGATTTTACTAGACATCACTGGAAGCTTGCCTGGAATAAAAAAAAATATTTTCTTGGCACAGTATACTGAACATGGATGTAGATAATAAGTATAGATAAATGAAGCCTATCCTTGCCTTTGTGGTTTTTTTTGTTTTTTTTTGGTCCAGTCATCTGCTGGTTGCCCTTCACCAATGTTGTGATCTTTTACCTTTGTATTTGTTTTTAATTAATACCAGGTAGACTGCTCCTGTATGTAATTCTTTGTGTTTTGGCTTTTTGCTTATTTGCCTTTCATAGACTATTTTTTTGCTACATATTTTTTGCTGTGGAAAATGAATGCAAGTATATAATTTATGCTTTGATTTATTAATTCTTTATGTCTTAGATTACTGTAAAGTGGATTCTTTTTATCACTTTGAGAATGAATTTATTTAATTAAATTCTTTCGTTTTTTAACTACTGGATATGCACTTAACAGGGGTGGTAAGATTGCTCAAAAAAACATTTCCACCCAAATCTGCATACATGATTGGTTAATACGATGCTTTTTGAGAGGGCAATATCACCTTCCCTTTCCCTTTTTGAGAAAACCCTACAAAATGGTGTGACATAATCAAAACTGAAATCAGCAATCTTGGAAGTCCAGATGACAGAACAAACACTTCTGTTACATTACTTCAGGGCTTATTATTATAATTTTTGATTAATATGCAAATTTAATATAAATTACTACGGCGTTCACATTTTTATCTACCAGTCTGGGAACTGGGAAGATGAACATAGAACCTATTTTACTATCATATAAGAAAGAATGAAATCCTTATAGTTGTACAATAAAATATAAGGAAACTGTAAAATATGGTTTTCAAAAGAAAAAGTATTTTTGTTAGGCTGCTGTGCCACCATGGCTTCACCAAGATGGCTCTGCAAGTGAGTGTTCATTGCACACAATGTGAAAACCAGCGCTCACACACATGTAGGAGCACCTGTAGTTTGGTGTTAAGATCCTGCAGTTTGGTGCAGTTCTCTTGCAGGGAAATGGAGGCTGCCTGAGACTGTGCCATCTGTGAAAGCAACACCTCCCGCTCCCGTTGTAAAAATGCATTCTGGGATAAAACATTAACAGCATGGTTAGGGCAGATTTTGGAAAAGTCATTAAGACACCATATTTTACTTCACAAAAACATTTGCAAACCTCTTTCTCCAGTTTTAAAAGGTTTTCACCGCTAGGGTCTCCACTGTTCCCATTGCTTTTTAGACTCTGAAACTGGTCGCCTGGATTTATTGTTTCCTTAGCGATTAGAACAGGACCAGAACTTTCCGTGTTAACTTTCACCTTCTCAGGGTTTTCTCTCTGTGATGCTGAATGTGCGTTTTCTTCTGCCTCCCTGACTGTTGAACTACAGAGAGATGCAGAGACTTTGTCCGATGCTGCTTTCTCAAGTTCTGTTTGCATCTGAAGTTGTAAGGTGGCCATTTGAAGCTTGCCACTTATCTCCTCAATTGACTGGTTTAATTGGGCCACCTGATTAAACAGCTTCCGGGACTTGACTCGTTCACTTTCTAAGTCCTAAACAGGACCAAAAAAATTTAAAGGAAAACTCTTCACTTCTTTATTCTCACAGCAATTAATTAACAAATCAACAAATGGTTCAAAAAATATTAATATAGGTAGTAGAAACCTATTTTATTAACAAACATTAATTTATTTTCTTTTAAAGCAGAAAAAGTTTTTTTTATTATTATTATTCCAGTAAAACACCATAAACAGACCTGTGTTAGAGAGGTGATCTGTGTGCTGCTTTCTGCTGTCACTTCTTTTAGGTGATTATTCTCCTTCTGCAGTTCTTCCAGTTGACAGCAGGTCTCTTTAAGTTGAGCAACTTCCTGACACACCCGTCTACAGGAATGAAATGGTCAGTACATATTACAGAAAAATCGACGTACATTAAGTGTACATGTATCTTTGAACCTTGTCATTTAAATGTTTACTAAATTAAGTTTTTAAATGAAGTTTTTTTTAGCCATTTGGTCACCAGCTCAGTCAATCCTGGTTCCAATGTCAACTAAACATGAAATTAATACAATATCTATGCTTCCATTCCTGACAATGCTTTAAATGTGGGTACCTATGCTGGACCTCCAAACTGCAGGCCCTCTGGTTGCCATGCTCCAAGGCAGAGGCAGTGCTCTCCAGCTGCTGTCGCAGTCTCATCATTTCTTTCTCTTTTTGTCTCTGCTCACGTTTCTGACTGTCCAGCGCTGACTGACATACTTCCTTCTCTTGTTCTAGTCGTGTAACCTCCAGAAGAGCCTCATCATGTCTTCTGCTTAGTGACTCCATCTCCGAACCATTTTCTCTCACTTCAGTTTCCAATTCCTCCTCCCGACGGCGGGCTGAGTCCAAACTCCGTCCTAAACGTTCAAGTTCTGCCTTCAGAGTTTGGTTGGTAAGCTCGAGGTGATCGCCCTTTAAAAATGACAATGCTGAAGGTTACTTTTGGAATGTGTTATCTAAGATTTTAGAATAATAAATTTGGTTTGATTCAAGCAAATAACAAGTACATACAACATTTTATATATATATATAATAAAATTTTGATAACTGCAAAGTTCTTTTGTTGTTTTGTATTGATCTTGATTAAGTATTGAATTATTTTGATTACCGTATTTTCCGGACTATAAGGCGCACCTAAAAGCCTAAAATTTTCCCAGAAATCGGACGTGCGCCTTGTAATCCGGTGCGCCTTATACGTGTACTGAGTTCCAAAATCTATAAAAGTATTGTTGTGCGACCAGGTGTTTTTTTCCACACATCTGATCTGTGACTCCATGCGCGCTCATCTCACAGAAAAGCCAAGTGAAGAAAATTAATTCGGAGCTTGCTGTCATTCTGGGAGGATTACCGGTAACTAAAGAACTCCAACCGCTGGACATTGGCGTAAACAGGGTGTTTAAAGTAAAGTTGCGGGCGGCGTGGGAGTGATGGGTGATAGACGGCGAACACATGTTTACTAAAACTCAGAGGTAGCGGCGGGCGAGTTACGCCACCGTCTGTGAATGGATTGTGGATGCCTGGGCTAAAGTTTCTACTGTAACCATTGTCCAAGCTTTCGCGAAAGCCGGCATCATTGCTAAACAGCCGCCTGGCTCAGACTCAGACATTGATTGATATTGAAATTGCGCAGCTTTTTAATTTAGACACTAGACTTTGATGGATTTGTGGGAGAAGAGTGATTAAAAATAATGTGTGTTTTGTCAAGTAGTAGAATAAACTTCAATTATAAATCACCGTTTTGCAACCTTTACTTTTCTTGTAGATTGTATGTTTTAGCAAGTGCCGTATAATACGCTGCCGTACAGAATAAGTACCATACAGAAATAGTCCCTAATTGAGACTGCGCCTTATAGTACGGTGCGCCTTATACGTGGGTCAAATACAGAAATAGACCCCGTAATTCAGACTGCGCCTTATAATACGGTGCGCCTTATGGTCCGGAAAATACGGTACAAATTTTACATTTTTACATTTCACTTGATATTAAAATATTTTGTTAAATATTGAAGTGTTCGGAAAGTTCATTTTTTACAATATTTGACAATAATTATTCTTACATAAAGTTGAAAACTTTGGATTTTAGTTTAAATTTAGGGTGTATGATGTGAATCTTACTGGGTACTGATATAAAAGCTGTGTACTGTTAAATGTTAAGCTGTCTCACCTTGCGCACAGAGGCCCGGAGAGAATCTATGGTTGCCTTGAGGCTCTCTCTTTCTCTTTCCAGTGCTGCCCGCTCTCCTTCCAACTGGGCATTTACCGCTGCCTCCATCTTCTGCAGCTCTGCTTGATTACGCAGATGCATCAGCTCCTCTTCTTGGTGCATGGACTCACAGTGCAAGATCTACCATCAGAAAATTCACAGTAAGTGCACACTTGTTTAAAAAAAATAAAAATAAAAAAAAACTCTATGCACTGACTAATTAAGAGAGTATTACATGGTTGCCAAATACATTTGTGAAGGACTTTTTAATTTAATATTTCATATAATTTTAAAAGGGTTTCAGGTTTTAAATAATGTTTAAAAAGTTAACTTTTTAAATATTTGACTTGTGCCCCAAAAATATTCCAGTTACCAATTCATTTTTCTCTTAATGTTTAGGAATAACTGTCAATATTGATCACACATTTTGCAATGATACATGGTTGTTCTTCATTTTGTGGCTGGCTGGATTGCCTTTAATATCCATGACTGAAGAGTGATTGAATACCTCTATCTGTTTCCTGGCCTCAGTGAGACTCCCTGCTGCTTTCCTTAATCTCTGGTTTTCAACCTCTAGCAGTGCGAGTCTCTGCTCAGCCTCGAGTGCTTTCTTCATCTGTTCACTCAGTTTGGTGTGAAGTTCTTGAATCACGTTGGCCTGACGACTTGCTTCCTCCTCAGTCTGCTGGAGCTGAATAGACAGATTTTGAACGTCCTGCCGAAGTTTATCTACCTCTGCCGATGCTTCTTCTTGCTCCGTTGTCTGTGTGGGCTTCTCGCCGTCCGTTGTGCTTTCACATGTCTCTGCCCTGCTTTCTGACTTGCTTTTCTCCATGCTTTTTTCTCCTTCTGCTTCTCCCCTTTCTTTTTGTCCCGTACTACTTTTGGCCTCCTCTTTTCTCTCTCGGAGGAAAACTTCCTCACCTTCTCCATCTTCTCTCTGAACTCTCATCATAGCTTCCCTTCTTTTTTCTGCTTTCTCTGCCTCCTCCTCTTTTCCCATGTCCTTTCCTTCACACTCGCCTCTTGCACTATCCCGTTTCACCTCTCCAGCAGACCTCTCCATCTCCTTCTCCTGTGACCTGCCTTTTTCCAGCTCTTTAAGGCTGAGCTTCAGACAGGTGTTTTCATTCTTCAGGTTCTGAAACTGGTCGATAAAAAAAGATTTGAAAACAGCTTGGTGTCTCAACTGGGAATTGAAACATCAGTTCAAACACACTCAAGTTCTTGTGTGCACATGTAAATGTTCTAAACACTGTGTGTGTGTGTGTGTGTGTGTCTGTGTGCGCATGTTGGATGACTCTCACCTCTCTGAGTGTGTTCTGGTGCTCCTCTTCCAATTTTGCCAGTCGTTCTATCTGTCTCTGCAGAGCCTCTTTAACGTCAGGCGAGTTAGCCTGCAGAGCCTGATCAACACAAGTTCACCATCTCATTATCACATCAGTCACTCACACAGTAGAAGTACATAGTGAGAATTCAAGGCTTAAGGGTCGACTTGAAAAACAGACCCAGACTGCACTCAAAGCCAATTATTCATTCTGTTACTGATAATGACTAGGCCATTATTAACGAAGCTGACAACCAGAAAAAAATAAGGTAACTAAAATTATCCTGGCCATTAAATGACATTTTCAAACACTGAACTAATAAACATGGTCTTTTTTTCATTATCTTTTCACCGTTTCAAATAAATATGTATGGTACACATATTTTTAAATTCTCTTCTGAAGGAGTCATAGATAATAAGAACATTTAATTAGTGATTAGTGAAGTAATAATGAACAAATAGAATGAGTGTGGTTGTGTTTGTTTTGAGGCAAAAGATTTTTTCGTGTGTTTCTGTCCAACATGCAAAATTGCATAAAAATGAGTTTTACCTTTACAAAAAAATAGCAAGAAATGGACACCAGATAAACATGTGACCATATACTGCACACTGCACATGGCTAAACTTAGCCTAATCTCTTTATTATGAGTATAAATAAAAAGCACACAAACAGCTCATCCTGTTTGTGCATGCATATTTTAAATAAGTTTGCATAGTTAAACTGCAAACTTCTGTATTCATATAACAGCACACACAATCAGGCAAGGCTAAATTGAGAGCTATAATTAATAAGTAGAAAGAAAAATTTATTAATTTATTAATAATTAATGTAATTTCAATTGAATTAGTTATTTATGCTTTTTCTTTTAGTAGACATTTTTGCAGCATTTGTTGTTCTACCACTGAGCATCAAACTTAAGATTTATACATGTGAAGTGTAAAACATTAAACAACAATACTGAATGAAAACCATGTTGTTATATGATTACATATTCTGTGTAATCTGATCATGTAGCCCATTCCTACATCTGCACAATACTGTCTTACTGAGCAAGTGTTTAAATTATATGTAATAGTGCTGCATATTCATAGCTGAAGTGTTTAATCGTGACATCACCATCTGGAGATCAATGATGGCTGACAACCTGCAATTAGAGTATGCACTGTAATTAAATATTTGTTATTCAAATATCTGTCTAACAGAAATGCTTGTGCAGAACTTTTAAATAAGCCGACCCCATTTGTTTTTCATAAAAAATAGCGCCCAAGATTGACCCCAACCTCCCGATCAGCCTGCAGATGCTCCAGTCGCCTCCTCAGCTCTGCATTTTCGTTCTCAGCCCCCAGAAGTCTCAGTGAAGATGCCTCGTCCACTTCGACACTTAGTGGCTTCAGTTCCACTTCTGCAAGTGAAGAGAACTGAAGTGTAAATAGAAAGCTTTCAGGGGAGCAGCAGAAGAAAATCAGGTCAATAGCATGAAGTTATGGCAATAGTTCAATTCACCAGGAGGCCTGGGGCTCTTAGGTTCCTGAAGCTCTTCATCAGACTCCAGCTCTAATTGGAGGACACGAGGATGAGTCACTCTCTGACTGACATCAGCAGAGAAAGAGTGGCGCTTCAGATCCATCTGCAGAGTCATATTCATCTCCAGCAGTTCATCGACCCGCTGCCTCTCCACATCCCTCTCCTACGCATACGCACACATGCAGACACGGATGCATATAAATACATCCACAGCTTCCTACTTCCCACAGATGCCACTCATTAATTGTGTCACTGATTACTATATTTACCACTTCCATTCAATTAAATTGTGATTCAAAGCAATCAAGTTATGCAAAAGATGGAGAAGTTTGTACCGCCTCCATGTCCATTAGTTTTCGTCGGAGCAAGATATTGTCCTTTTCCAGTTCACGTAGCGCTGAACAGCGAACGCGCGAGTCAGCCAGCTGCTCCTCCAACAGTGTTCTATTCTCTTGCAGTGATGCACAGTACTGCTGTTGCTCCTGCAGACCAAGAGAGCAATGGGTTAAAGCTGGTTACTCGATGTATTTTAGGAACCCTCAGTGTTCTTTATGCAAACTGAGATGATAAATCATCAAAAAAATACACTACATTTCAAAAGACTGCGTTTACTAAACAATCATGCCACGTAAAATAGAACATGGAAACTCCACCCAGATCAGATCAGTGCAATACATTTCATTTATTCATTATCTCCCGCTTATCCTCTATTAGGGTCGCGGTGGGGTTCCCCATGCCCATCCAGGGAGAACGTCTGGGGCGCTGGGCAGATAGACCCAGGACAGGGCGCCAATCCATCGCTGAGCACACACTCACTCACACAGACACACTCTAAACGGGGCAATTTTTGAGAATTCAATTAACTTGATCCATGTTTTTGGACTGTGGGAGGAAACCGGAGAACCCGGAGGAAACCCACGCAGACACAGGGAGAACATGGAAACTCCACCCAGATGGGGATTCGAACCGGGAATCCCTAGCGCTGAGAGGCGAACGTGCTAACCACTAAGCCACCGTGCCTGCAATACATTTGATATTGATAAATATGAGATCATCTGTCCAGCAATTTAAGTTGGAATTGTGTTATGCAACAAGACAATGACCTCAACGCCATTAATGAATTCACATATGAATGATTGAAGATCTCGGAAACAGGTCAAGTCAAATATTCACTGTTTTTTTTTTTTTTTTTTTTTTTTCTGCACTGTGTTTAAATGATTCGTTTCCAAATCAAATGAAGCATTCTTTAAAATATGTTTCAAATAATGTTGTAAATAATATGTGTATTATCATTACATAAATTCACTTTTAGAGCATTATTTCGTGATTGGCCTTGTGTAAATCAGAACGTTAAACTCTTCACACTGCTCAATATTAATTGTAAGGTTTAGATAACACCTCCAAATGATTTTTTCATTAGCTTTGTGAATGTTCATATTCATTATATTGCCTAATTTCTTTTATTTGAGGACTCAGAGGTTAAAAATGGCTTAATGCTTATGTTTTAGAATAGATTTTAGGCTTTGTGTGTTTACCTTTAGTTGTGTACGATAAAGTTCCAGGCTGCGTAAACGATGTGTGCAAGTTTTCAGCTCCATCTGCAGCTGTTCTGATCTGGCTGCACGCTCACGCAAACAGTCCAGCTCATCACGTAGATTTCGACTGACACGCACCTCACCCTGAAGTGCCCGGTTCTAATTCACACAACACCAAAAACACATACTGCGTTCATTTTTTGCTCTAAAATGTTCAACAAAAATGTTGCTTTGCTTCACTTACTGAAAACCACTCACCTCACACTGCAGTTTTTTTTGTTCTTCCTCCAAAGATTGAATTTCTTGCTTGTAATCTAAAATCTGATCTTCTTTGTCTTCCCTAAAGATACTCTGGGTTATTAATACAAAACACTAACCACAACTACAACTTCTTGCACCTGAAGAAATGCTCATACACTCACAGTTCTTGTTTAAGTCTGCGTAATTTGGCCTTGTTATCTGCCAGCTGTACAGACAGTCCCTCGGGAGCGTTATCCCACAGGCCAGCAGGAGGTGCAGTGGGAGACGGGGGTGCCTCCCGCTGCACGCACAACTCCGCTATTCTCTGAGAATTAAACAGAATTTCTCTTCTTTTTAGAGGTTCAGTCCTCATTTCAAATACTTATCACAGGTCTAAATAAATTAACATCTCATCTCTACTTTCTCTGTCAGATTTAGATGTTTTAATTAGGATTTCTACGCAAGAAGATCTTTAACTATTGAACTAAATTACCCTGTCAGTCAATAGTCTCCACTGAAATAGGGCTAATCTATGCAGGTTTTAAAGCAGCAGCTCAACACTCCTGCACTCTCTACTAGTAAGTCTGTAAATGCATACTCACAACTTTAAGCCACTGTTGTGGCCTTGAAAGGAAAGTTAAAAAATCATTAATAATGTACTGTATATGAAGATCAGATACAATTGTATATTCCCAGTAAACTAAATAAGATAATATTTACATTTAGTCATTTATCAGACACTTGAAGCGACGTACAAATGAGAAAACAACACAAGTCAATGGGTAAGAAGGAACCAGTTTTGACTTTTTGGTGGAGATGTCTAAAAAGATTTTCACTGCTGGCTGTACCATGTATGTCAACGCATGTGATGAATAAACTTAATTTGATTTGATTTGAATTACACTGTAGAATAATCAAACCTGATCATCATTCAGTCTAGTAACAAGTCTAAATTTACCCTACACCCTACACCATACTTGTCAGCCCTTTGCAAAGCACACACACCTTGGCCAATTTTGTATCATCAATTGATTCACTAGCATATTTTTGGACTTATATGTTGCCTGGGAAACAAAACACACAAACAACAGAAAGAACCTCAGCGGCCAAATACAGGAATTAAACCTTGCAACTACTGATGCGTGAATGAGATATAGGATCACCTTGAATAGTGTACATTATATAGCAAAGATATAGATGTGCTCAAGTCTACAACTCTATACCAATAAATGTACCAATATAGTCTGCAGCTGATCAGTGTGTTGAAATGCACTTTGACATACCAAAACCATATTTAAAAATGTAAAAATGTGACCATGCACAAAGAACAATCTGTACTTATGTTTAATGGCTAAAAATAGAGTATTCACTTTATCCTCTCACCTCTAGATTTGTGTCTCTCTGAGCCAAGAGGCTCTGGATCTGCCGAGCAAGATTACCAAGTAAAGCCTGAAACTCCATTCCATCCAGTGCACATATCTCCCCAAAGTGGAGAGGCAATACTGCACTTGGGTCCTGAGTCACCTAAGTGATCAACATAACAGAGCAAGGTAAGTTCTTATACTGTCTGACTTGATGTGTAAAAATTTAAAAATTATTATTTTCTTCTGCTCTCACATGAAGACTTTCCAAGTTTCACAGTTTGTCTTGTTTAATATGTAAAGATCTCAAACCATCACTAGCTGCCTTTACTGTATGAATGATTATTCACCACTGAAACCTTTAAATCAGACTAAACGTGGGATTTTTTTTAATCAACCTCTTATACACCGGTATCAGCCTATTTTTATTTTATTTTTTTATCAAACAAGAAAATGCTCCAGTACGCATCTTAATCTGGAAAATAGAAAACCAGGAGAGGCCAATCCAATTAAAACTTCTATCCCATCGGACAATGTGGCTGACCTTTTAAATAGACCATTACACAGGCAACTTCATGTGATTTGAGAAATGTCTGTATCCAACTGTGCGATATTGCTAAGGATATGTGTACAGCCGACCTGCTTTTCATTTCCAGTGAAGGTAAATGTTAAAGTTAAATAATACAAGACATTTTTGCCAATTTTGGTAATTGCCTTTCCCTGTACCAGCATGGCCGCGCCACTGTTCACAAAGTATCAAAGGAACTCTATTCTGCATATGGGGGACAGATATGCCTGCAAATATTGGCCACAGTTGAAATTCTCACATTTCCATGTCAGCTGTTGATTTGTACTTATATTATATACACAATACATATAATTAAACAGACCATATAAAAACTCTTCATAAGTATTCATTCAATCATTCATTCATTACCTTCCGCTTTATCCTATATTAGGGTCGCGGGGGGGTTCCCCATGCCCATCCAGGGGAGAACGTTTCGGGTGCTGGGCAGATACACCCAGGACAGGACACCAATTTATCGCTGGGCACACACTCACTCACACACTCACGCAAACACACTCTATATGGGGCAATTTGGAGAACTCAACTGACTTGATCCATGTTTTTGGACTGTGGGAGGAAACCGGAGAACCCAGAGGAAACCCACGCGGACACGGGGAGAACATGGAAACTCCACCCAGATGGGGATTCGAACTGGGAATCCCTAGTGCCGAGAGGCGAACGTGCTAAACCCCTAAGCCACCGTGCCGCCTTCATAAGTATTATGTAAAGATAATATAACCTCAATGCTCCTTAATAATGATCCCCCAATACTAATAAAAGTCCATTGTATACATAAAATCATTTTTAAAAGCTCACAAAAGCTTACCTCCTGTATGCAGAGGGCGAGCTCTGCCTGAATCTCAATGTTAAGTGACTGAATTTGTTGAATGAATGCTTCCTTTGTCTCACACTGGTAAACAAAATCATACATTTCAGTTCATGAAATTTAACATTTTTGATTTATTCACTTTCTGTAAATTCAAAACATCACTTTACCTGTACAGCACATCCTAGTAACAATAGTAACAACCTCCGTAGCTCCTCCAGAGCACCTTCTGTTTACACACATTTAATTATAGTTACTCTTCAAACTAGAATTATGTGAAATTCAGACACAACAATTATGTACAGTGATTTGAACCATTGAGAGCACCTGTAAGAGGATCGCGTCCCAACACAGCAACATTGGGCAAAGGCATCAGGACCAACTGCTGAAGATTTTCCTAAAAATAAAATGAAAGTGAGAGGGGGGGGTAGGAAAAAAGAGACAAAGTACTGTTTTAATGTAACTTTAACAAACATTATACATTACATTTTATTTGATAAAAAAGAGCAGTGGCTCATTTAATCTGATCTAAAATCTGGGAACAGACAGCGTTTTAATGGTCTGCTTATGTCCACATTTAATGATCTACACTAAATCATTTATGAATAATGCATCATTTAGTATTAAATATGAAGGGCAGTGCCACAGGGGACAGGGTTTGGCTGGTAGAGTGTATCTGGGAGGACCTTGTGGTCAAAATGTTAAACCACAGACATTCATTTTGTACTTCATTTTTTCCTGATAAGTGTTATGGGGGTGCTGGAGCAGCTCATAAAGGGAGAAACACAGGGCTACAGCCGGGACAGGTCGCCAATCCATTGCAGGGATGACAACATTCACACCAATGAATTGCAAAATATTCAATTCATTTACTACCATGTTTTTGGACTGTGGATAGAAAACAAAGCTAACTGTGAAAAACAAATGCAGAGAAGGGGGAGAAAACTGTATAGGAAGTTACTATTTTAAGAAGGCAAAACAAGACTTGTTTCTTACTTTAATATTGTTTTAATTTAGCTGGATTTAATTTAGAGGAGACCTTTCTACATTCTGTTATTTAAACCTTGCAATCTCTGTTTTGTCTATGGTAAATGTGTGTACACTGTGTATATCACATCTATAACATTAGAGCTGTTTATAACAGCAAACTGTGTAATGTTTACTATAAATAGTTCCACTACAAGACAGGAGGGATAACTGGAAATATGAAGGTAAGATGAGCTGAGCTGACTAGAGCTGAAAACATTAAGTAGCTGAAATCCACTAAAAGTAGAGTTTACATCTGAAAAGCAGCTTAAAACCAGAAGTGAAACAAAGAAAATAAGATGACCACAGAGTCATTCTGTTCAAATACAATCGTCATCTGACTTAAGCCACGTTTAATAAACACAACCACAAAGGGCAAAAATTTGTATATACCTTTTTTTCTTTTTTTAATTTCAGTGACTTTCCATTTATCAAATAACTTTTTTTGTATTTAATATCTTTTATCTCATTCTGATCACATTGTTTTTTTTTCACATACTACTATTATTAATACTAACAAATAATAATATAGGTGTTAAAACACTTTACGAGTGAAAAATTACATTAAAATATTGTATAATGTTCATTACAACTCCGGCCTGTGTAGATTTTAATAAGGTGATGTGAAATTAAAATAAAACAGGAAGCACACAGCAGTGCAAGAGATCTTATTTAAAATTATTTATAGATAATATTTGCTTCAGTATTTAAACTGCATTCGTCAAACCAACTCCTAAACAACAGCACACCAAATGTGCATCTGCACTTTGTTAAGGTTTTAATGCCATTATTTAATCCTCAGTAGTATGTTAATTAAATGGAGTAAAAACTGGCCACAATGTAATTAAGAATAAACTTTTCTAATAAAATCTAACACTCTTAACTAAATTTATAACCCAAGTATATCCTTCCCATTTTTCTATGGTGAGTCACTTATCTTTCTCAATTTCATTCACGTGTGTGTGTGTGTTGTCAGCATAAGGCCTGTGTCTCAGGTGCAAAACAAGGAGACAGTAAGTTGCTAAAATCAAAAGTATAATGAGTTCTGAGAAGCTAAACAATGAGTTTTACACAAACTGCGACAATAAATGCATTTTAAAATAATTCAAAAATAATTTCTGTGTCATTGAAATTGTCATGTTCATGAAACCCATTTGAGATTAGGTTTCGTTTGTGACATTCTGCATAATTATTTTGAAAGTAGCCATTTGTAAGGAACCGTGTCTAAGGAAGGATTCACATGTAATCAATTGTTTAGTTTTAATGAGTATGTGCTCACTGCAACCTCACATTTCTGTTATTGCTGCTGTTGTAGCCCTGCTGCCTCAAACTTTGACATATTTTGCATTCTGAGCCATTTTTCTGCTCCAAATGTTTACAGCCTGGTTGAGCTGAAACCAATCTGATCATTTTCCACTTTCTTAATGAAAGGCATTACATTCTGTCGCTGGTGCTTTTTTTTTTCACTTGTGCACTATTCTGAGTAAATACCAGTGATTGTTGTTCAGGAAAATTCCAAGAAATCTTTTCATAGCTCTTCTGTTGATAGATCTTTTTATAGACCTTCTATAAGAAAATACTATTATCTGACAAATAAAATCATGTCACGGTCAAAATCACAGTGATCAATTGTTGATGTAAATTGCTGAATATTGCAGAAACTTGCTTGATTTTATACATTACACCGTATATCATATTGCTTAGTAAAGACAGAGTGATGATGGTTCCCATGCATCAACATGTAAGACTTCATAAAAACCTGAAGTGTGATTGGCTGATGTTTTTTTTTTAAATAGGTTAAATATGTTGCTTAAAGATAATTTTTTAAAAAATTAACTATTTTTTGAACCATAATTTGTTGTAGCCTTTTATATTTCTGTACTTTGTGCATGATTGTGTTTTATCGAGCCTTTGAATTCAGCGATTTCACGAACAAATTATTAAATATTTAATACCTGATAATAAGACCTCAGATGGCGGTTGAGGATGGAGAAATTCTGAACTCGTAGTATCTTATCATCAGACACATTCCTGTAGATCTGCTCCATTTTTGGATTAGAATCACTAGTGAAAAAAAAAGACAATGAGAAATTCAACTCAGTACAGCCCAATATTTTTATTTCACTGGATTTACTGTGTATAAGCGGCCATGCGGCCTTGCCCTACATAATTCTCATGACTTCATTGAGGTAGACTCCATCGGTAAGGCGTAGGTACTTCTTAAGGACATTTTGAGAGTTGAAGTTCACTTCCATGTAGTCCTGACCATCATCACCAACCATATTCTCAAAGAGATGCACCTTGAAGGAAATGATTATATATATATATATATATATATATATATATATATATATATATATAATACAGACATTTGTTTTTGATGAGATTCCTACCAACAAGACCTTGTCAGAATGTCTTCTTAGTTATGATTTAATTGAAAACTAGGCCTCAGATTATGCAGCTGATTTTATTAAACAATTTAAAACTCAAACATGCACGTATGACGTTTTTACAACAAACACCCCTAAGATGTCGAGGAACATGAACTTCTAAGCCAATTCTAAGCAAAGAATTTGTTTTTTGTAAATAAATTGTGCTGCATTAACTTTTAATAATTTCTTACGGTGTTTAAATTACAAAGTTGGAGACATACCCACGTAACAAGTGCGCTTCCCATAAACTCCTCTAACATTTCCGTGAAGTTCGCGTCCATCTTGTTTAAAACCTTTTAACAGGTGAATACAAAAGAATCCTTCATACGGCGTTTTATAAATACATTAATGTAAAGGAGCTGATTATCGCGACTTTTAGAAGCATTAAAAATAAGGCTGAGTTGTTTTTCGGTATGCAACCGTTAGGTCGCATTTTGCTGCCACTGCCCTTCTCCTTTTCTGACACGTTGGTGACACATTGTGTAACCACCCCGGAATCTGACAGCGCTCTTACACCAATTCTGCTCTTTCTTTACGTTTCTCCACCCATCTCCCCGTTTCTGTAAGTGTTACGTGACAGAATATTAGTTTTAGAAACCCCCCTGTCAAAAACAAAACTGTAACAAACTTTGTACAAACGAACATTTACTCAGCGTTTCAAGCGTCTGAGAATGCAGCTCAGGTTTCAATAGTAAAGGTACTTCTGCATTGATGGAGTCTCTAAGAAACTAATTTTGACTCAACGGCGACATCTTGTGGTTGTAATAGGACTTGTAATGAGCTGAATATTATACATAGCTTGGGAGAAGGTTTCGGGCACTGGGCAGATACACCCAGGACAGGGTGCCAATCTATCGCTGGGCACACACTTACTCACACAGACACGCACGCATACACACTCTATATGGGGCAATTTGGAGAACTCAATTGACTTGATCCATGTTTTTGGACTGTGGGAGGAAACCGGAGAATCCAGAGGAAACCCACGTGGACACGGGGAGAGCATGAGAACATGGAAACTCCACCCAGGTGGGGATTCGAACCGGGAATGCCCAGTGCTGAGAGTCGAACGTGCTAACCACTAAGCCACTGTGCCGCCTAGCTTTGTCAGTTGAAATAAAAATGTCAGTTAACTTAGTTTAAAGTAATTAAAGCTAAACCCCGTATAACAGTATTTTCTTTGACTTCTTGGTCCTGGTCAGGACAGTGCCTTGAGTCCGATGCAGAAACACTATGCTAAAAATTCCCAGAAAACTAGTCCACTGTACAGCATCACACTCTCTTATATGTAATAGACTAAGAACTAGCCAATATATCAAGTGTTATGGGGAACATGGAGTTAGAGCAGAAACATTTGTCTAAGGAATTTTGCAGTTGTCCAAATGACTGGAGACTTGCAGCTGTAAGGGGAATTTTATAAGCAACTCATGTGGACAGATGACAAATATGTGTTTGGGCTCAAACACGTGGTGACTGTGAGTCAGAGATATAGGAACTGCAAAAATTGTACAAACAACCAAATGAACAGTTATCATGTTAATACGTCTTTAAAAATTGACATATTGTTTGCAGATGATGATTATTAACTTCTTTCAGGAAATAAAAAAAAAAAATAGGAGCACAAAGTAGTTTAGAACTTGAATCTTTATTTGTCTCATGCATCTTGCATTTGCTCTAAGTTTATATCTTTACAGCCAGGCTTAAAGCAGAATGAGGAACTACTAACAACATACAGTGGGATGTACATTTTTCATTTTGTCATCATTTTGGTTTCCTCCTGGTTCCATAAATATAAATATAACGTGGGAAAAAAAGAAAGTTATTTTGTCTGGGCTTTCATTTGCTGATCGTTGCTGATAGCAGCCATTAACTTTAAATGTAGTGTATATAGTATAATTTTTTTCTGGTAAAAAAATCTGTTCCTAATCGTTTAGCTGGAGGCAGTGACTGCTTTCTCGGTTGCTTCTGCTGTTTGTGGTTCAGCTTCTGCAGGAGTAGCCTCCACCTGCACTTGCTGAAATAGCTTCATCACCTGTTCTTTGAATTCATTAACGGTCTCCTTCACACTTTTTTCCAAGATGTAACCCTCTGTCTCGATCTCTGAATTCTCCTGGCCTTCAACTGCCATCATTGAGGTGTGCAGGTAGCGCAGACTAATCAGCACAGTCATCTAAATCAAGGTCAGGGGTACAGGGGATATAGTAGTTAGTAAAAAATCATGAACTATAAAACTATATTGTATCATAATTATGAGGCCTAGGCTAAGCTATAATATGATGCATAATTGGATTTGAGCTTATATAAGGTGTTTAATTATACTTTTACAGATTTAGTGTGAAGGGTTAAGCACTTTCATTAACAACTCAAAAAACCTGAAAAGATGCAATTAAGCTGACTGGCCCTTTTCATCTTCCACTGTTTCATGATCACACAAATGCTCTAATGACTGAGTAAACAAAGTTACCCGAAAACATTTTGATTGTTTAGATTTATGTTTAGATTTATGCATTAATAGTGTGAATATCTTTTAAAATAATAAATACTTTAAGTGCTTTTTGGATAAACGTATTTAAAAAAACACTTCAACAAGCCTCAGTGTGACCCTCTTGTTCTGTACCTGAATTAAAAAAACAGACAAAACTCCAGGCCCAATCGTATTCATCAGTCCCATGTAGTAGTTGACCAGAGCCTGGCGGCAGCCACGGTTGTAGAGGTTGAGTTCTTCACTCTGGTACTCATAGTTATAATGGACTGCATTGTCTAGAAGGTGGTACTGAAGGCAAGGCCTGGGGGAAGCTGGGTTGCAGCAGCTGAAAGGGACTCCATCCATCAGATAACGGCCATCCACATTACTCTTCACGCGACTGAATCAAAGAGAGACATAAAAGAGAAAACATGAAAAAGTTTAGATTCATCAGACATGTGGACAGAATATGCAAATGGGATTCATGATTTAGTTGGATTTAGGTAAATCTTTTGACACAACCTTTGCATGCAATGCTTTTTTTCTGCTGTTAGTGATTTACAGCAAAATTGTACTATTTTTTTAACATTTAAATTTTTACTCACTCCTTTACTTCTTTGGAAGTAAAGTCCAGGTAGCGGTTGTTAACCCACTGTACCTCAAACCAGTCTCTGTAGTTTGAGTTTCCACAGCACTGGAACTCTATCTGTAGACGGTCAATGGTCTCCTTCTGAAAACAGCGACCTGGGGTGTCTGTGTCCTATAAAAAATATTATTATCGTCCTATAGAAAATATTACAAATATGAACTGAGCTCACACATATTCAAAAATTAGACCATAAATTACCAAGACCAAAAACTATTTAAACTGAAATGTGTGACTGAACAAATTATTGTTTCGGTTTTCTTGCATTTTTGCAAAAATCCCAAATTTAAAAAAAGTATAATACTAATAGAATAATAATAATATTGTAGTAGAATTCCAGTAGAATACTAGAATACTCCTCAGTGTGAATGCATTCATGAGAGAGTATGTCAATATGTCTGCCTTTTAAGGGATTAGAGATCTGTTCAGGGTATTTTCATACTTTTCACACTATATGCATTAGAATTAAGTGCCTATAGATCTATATGCCTGTAACTTAAACATGCAGGTGTGTTCTCCAACCTTATAAAAACGTATGCCATTCTTCAAGCCCACTTTGAGAGACTCCTCCAGGCTTGGCTGCAAAGCATAGCTCAGAGCCATGGCCACCAAGAGCAGGGAAGTGAAAAATAAAGAGATGCAAAAGAAAGGAGTCAGGAAGTTCTTCCAACGTGGAAACTTTGAGGCATCCAGCGAATCTTGACACACTTTACCAGCGCAAATGTTAATGCCAACTGACGTTAGCCCCACCAACATGAGCAAATTGGGAACAATGTGGATGTCATTGCTATGCATCACCTAGGAAGAAGAGTGAGATTAAAGGTATGTACTGTACATCCTTTCTGTCTTTGTTAGTAATTATTTTGAATACATGTGCAATGGTACTTGTCTATCAAGCAAAAAAAGTTTATTTAATATTAACGCCATTCCTGAGTAAATACTTTGCTTTTATATACATAACGCACAGTCAGCTACAGTGACTCTGCCCATAATGCAATGTAAGTGACACTTAAAAGGAGGAAGCTGAAAAAAGCTATGCATGATGAGAAGTGATCTGTAAACTTGCTAAACAGATACCATGACAAGTTATGCAGAGAAATATGTTAGGATGGGGAGAATACTGTTTTGTTGTAGTTTTTTTTGTTGTTGTTGTTGTTGCTTTATAGGCTCTTTAACAAACACAAGGTGAATTTACCATAAATTAATTATTAATCATTCAGATCAGGTCAGATTATTGTACAAAAAACACTGCTACTGTAAAAAAATATGATTAAATACATTAACAGTCTGAAAGGTCGTGTTTTAAAAGGAGTTATAAGCTAACTTATTATGGCATGTGTGTTTTTAACAATGGTCAGGGTGTTGGAGACTGTTTTCTTGTTCCCTTTTTTGACAACTATAAAAGGCAGTTTTAAAACTGTTGCTGTTGCAGTCATATCACAACCAATCTATAAATGATCATTAATTATGACAAAGTCAAAGCACAAACTTATTGTCATAGTCCCGATTTTAAATACATGTGAATGTTTATAATTGTGTTTCATTTGTCACTTGTTAATTTTAGGTCTGTTAAGGCAGTGGACAAAAATAAAAGGATGACATTTAGAACTCTGTCTCATGATTTAAAAAAAATAATTTAGTCATTTAATAAACACTGATACTGATCAGGAAATTATTGAATTCCAGTCTCACTTGTCAGGTTCAGGTCTCTCGGCTTTCTGGCTGTTGTTTAATATAGACATGATGGCTTTGATTGTTTTATATAGTATATTAAAAAGTGTATATTGTAATTTAATTTTAGGCATAGTTATCATTTTCATGAAAACTCTTGAGAATTTAATCTATTTCTGTGATAACAGCGCCCCCTGTGAAGAATTTAAAGCTACAGTAAGTAAGTATGTGTTGCCTTTTATAGCATGTTCAGGATGAACATCACCTGCCCTTGCTACTCTGTGTAAAAGTTACAAAGGCAGAAAGACTGTGCACTCTTAAATCAGGCATTAAGTAGTCTTTATACCATTTTATTCTTTACTGTAGAATGTCAAAGGCAAAGCCAAGGCAAACAAAGCCAAGGCAATGTGACAAAAAATATTACACATTATGGTTAAAATCAATTTCATTGTAACCTTTTAGCCTTGTAACTAATATCTGTTAATTTTTATTACAATTTCATGTTTAATTTAGGACATATTGGGGCCAATTTCAATTTCAAATTTGTTCAGGGAAAAATATAATCTTCAAGTACCTCAGCCCTGCGAACAAGCTCTGTCTTGAGAAAGACTCCCATTGCAAATGTAGCTGCTCCAGAGACCATTGCTATCCATGTGAGCAACCAGAGGCCCTGAGCCAAACGTACTCTCTTCTGGAAAGGGAATTTGATCTTCAGTAATGCCATGCTAAAGAGTGAATAAATAAGAAACAAGGGGGGGGGATTACCTACTGTTTAGGAGCATAAACAATATTGACAATATAAATAATATGACTCCTCTGAGTAGAACTGAGGAATAAGATAAGATAAGAATTATTCATATTAAAACATTCAAGACTAGCACCAATAATTCGTTAATTTAATAAAGATACAATAAACATTCCAGTGTCATCCCAAAAAATGTAATTACCTTTAGTTATTCTTTGATGTCCTTTGTTTTAATCAGCTCCTCAGAGTCCTGCAGCCATTTTGGCAAGGACAAACTAATATGATATAAAGTATTATACCTTGCATGTCATAATCTGCTCAAGTCTGATCCTATTAAATTAACTTCAGCCTATAGGAATCCAGACCATTGTCCTCTAAACAAATTTGTCCTTGAACTGCAAATCCAAAGCGAGAGAGGAAGGTGGGGGTAAAATAGTCATTAAAGATTTTGAAAGGTTTGGTCAAAACCACCTTGTATGTTTAAAAAAGTAACTGATTTGCAATCAGCAGTGAGCCATTTAAACTATTGACTATTTATTTTTGGATCATACAACATACCCAACACAGAACGCTGATGTTATAATGTGGGATAAACATTCACACAGTGAATACGTTTATATAATGAATATTACTGACATCAATCCAGAGACAAGTAGACACAAGAAGTATAATGTTAATTTGTACACTTATCATACACATTTACATTATATAGTTCAAAGTTTATTATTAAATACATGTTACAGTGAGATTCCACAACAACAGTTACCAGTGTACAACATGAACTGTTTATAGACATGAACCTAGAAAATCTATAAAAATGGAAGTTTACCAATGTACTGAAACTTGTGCAGAAGTTTGAAAAGTTCCTAAAATCACATCAAAGAACTATAATCACAAACCATCACATTTGAACTTTCTTATATATTTACTCAAATGGAAAAACTGTCAAAGCTGCACACATCTCTTTTTGAGCATTCAAACTATATTTTATAGAACTGAATTTATAAATCATATTAAATTACGCTAAATAATAACTAGTTTGTACTAGAGTACATGTTATTATATGTAGTACTAAGTATGTTACATAGAGGTAAAATGACAGGAAAGAAACAATACTTGATCATTAAAGACACCAAAGCACATAACTATTTCTGCCTCTGAAAATAATTCAGATGTTTTAATCTACAAAAAATATATATAGAAAACAACACATTTACAACCATTGCCTGATTTTTGGAAATAATGTACATATTATTTAAGATTCTTCAGTCCTCATAAACAATCCTGTTCAGTGAAACAAAAGTGGCTGCCAATTTAACAATAACCAAAATACTTTATTCTTAATTTTTCTATAGGTTCAAAGATGACCCACAAATGTAATATTGGATCTTGTTACACAATACAGGGCTTTTCATTATTATTGTATAAAAGACAAATGAGTTTTAATGTACTTAAAATTGCAATATTATTTTTATCAGTCTAAAGCCTTGTTCATTGAAAATGGGTTTTGAGAAGAAGCTGGTTTGTCTTAGGTTTAAACCTAAACCTCTTCAGCAGAGCCTCTAGTTAATTTTCTGCCAGAATC
This sequence comes from Corydoras maculifer, assembly GCA_019802435.1. Taxonomy (NCBI): domain Eukaryota; kingdom Metazoa; phylum Chordata; class Actinopteri; order Siluriformes; family Callichthyidae; genus Corydoras; species Corydoras maculifer. Next base: position 138,507 of record JAFMOD010000727.1, read on the forward strand.
CTCCTCCTCTAACACTCCCTCTTTGGCTGTGGGTTGAAACTGTCTCAAGAAATTATCCAATATTGTTTGTGTTGTAGGATCATTTCTAAAAACATCATAAGGCCTGTGCTGTGCATTACCTAAACCTTCACCCTCACTTGATGCTTTTATCTCTTCAATGCTGTTTGAATATGATAACATATCTCGAGGTCTTTGCAACATGTTGGAGGAAGACTGTTCTGTTTGTAAGTCTAACAGATGCTTTGTGATCCTGGGGTCGTGTGTTTTGGCCATTTTGTCTGATGTCGTGCAGATGTCAGTGTCGAGTGCAGGAAAATTAAGAGTAGAATTATGTGGATTAGGAAGTAAATAGACACCTGCTTTTGTATTTTTACTTTCTGTATCCACTGTCTTTTCTGGTCTAACCCAGAGGTTTTTACTTTCTGTATATGGATGAAATGCTGGAATATTATTTTTAAGAGCTGTCGAATCTCCCTGCAGAGTAGGCAGCCATTCAGATATTTTTTCTTCACTCTTGACAACAGGTGACTGGTAGTCCTTATTTGATTTATCAGATTGTACAGATAGAACAGATGAATGCATGAAGCCTTTCAGTGCATCCTGAGAGTCAAAATGTTTGCCCAAAAGCTCTCTGATTAAGGTGGGAATCTGGAAAAGAAAGAAAAAACGTTTCTTAAGAAATTAACTTTAATCAGAACATAATTTAGGAGTCTGGTCATTCCACAATAACGTAAACATTTTTATTTAGGAATTACAAACTTCTTACGTTTATATTTTCTAAAGAGGTGATTGTAGTTTTAGCAACATCCAGTTGTGTAGTAAGTTCAGAAATCCTCTGCAAGTGGGATTGACGCTCTGAGTTCATCTTTTCCATCTAAAATCAGATAGAAAAACTTAATCATGTGTAAGGCAAGACATTTGGGCACTATATCAGTAATAGCATAAAGCAATAACATATGTTGCCTAAAATGTGGTCCTGGTGTGCTTTGGGATGCAGGGACAATATTAATGTTCATGTGCGATTGCCATGTTTGGCTCAAAACAGCCAAATATGGCATTAGCTAGTGCCAGCAGTGGAACATCAGATTAAAGTGGCCCACAGCCATAATTACATTAAGTCATTTAGCAGATGCTTTCATCAAAAGCAAATGATTATGCCATGTGGAACCTTGAATTTTTACATTAAAAAAAGCATTAAAACTATTAAATATACACTAAACTTAAAACTTTGAATGTTACGTAAATGTAATACAAATTAGCAATGTTCACACAAGCCATTTTTTTAATAAAAAATTTTGTGCCTTACAGCAGATTGTAGCTTCAACTCTATGGTTCTGTTAATCTGCTGGAGGTTAGTGTAGCTCTCCTGAAGCCTGTGGCAAAACACAATAGATTTTAGCTTATAGAACAAAAGGTCAATCAGGTTAGTGACATTTTTTGTTGTTGTTGTGTCAGATTTTAATATTGTATGACAAATAACTAAACATACCCATGTTTTATATAGTTTATGTTAATGTTTTGCACAATTTTAAGTTGAAACTGTGTAAAAATAATTGTATGCTACTAAATACAACAAAGAATGCAGCAATGTTTTGTAATTGTATATAAATTCTGTCTGCATTCAGCCTCGCCTTTTATATTTCTCTGTCCTGTTGTTCAAATCTGTCCGTGTACGTTGAATCTCCACCTCCATGTTTTCAATACAAGCTACTGTCTGCAACAAATTCTCATGCAGCTCCTTGTTGTAATGCTCCAGAAACCTGTAAGACATTGACGTGAAGGTTTTGCTAGGTTATGTGGCTACATATAGAGTGGCATGTAGCTTTACATGAATACAGGCATACAAAAATCAATAATAACAGCAAAGAGACATACTCACTCAGCCCTGTCCATACTACCTACTGAACCCTGATGGTGTAGGGGTGGAGGCATGAGGATAAGAAAGACAGAAAATAGATTTTTAAAGCCATGTGCTCTGGGCTATTATACTGATGTAGACCTAATCTCATTCCATCAGTTATAAAAATAAGTGTTGATCACTGATGTAGGCAAACTGGCAGAGAATTATTTAAGAACTGCAAATAGAAATCCTTTTTAAACATGGATATTATTTATGTTTATCCTGTATTTCATTTGCTCTGTACTTGTACTCCGCACAATGACAAAGTTTAATTTAAGCAGTCTAATCAAATTAAATATTGATTTTTTTAAACTCACCCTTTGCGTATTTTTGTTTTGTTTCTTGAGGCCTATGGTTGTGTTCTTAGTGTTCTCAGAATTAAAACCACTAGTTGGAAAGATCTCATTGACCTCAGACTCCACGTCTATATGGCTGGTAGGGGAGGATTGAATTTGGTGCTCATGTGTAGTATGAACTTCTGTAGATAAGACATTGCCGCCACCACAACGTTCTTTACGTTTGACATGATGCTTCTCAGGCTGGACAGACACTGAGCCAATGCTTGTACTTTCATTACGGAAGCATAATAATCCATAACCCTCTGGGGACGAAGGTCTTTTACCATGGTTATGTTGTGAGTGGTACTGATGTAGATCCCCCAAAGAGCTCCGAGTTTCACAACTATAACTGTGTTTGCCAGAATCCGTTTTTTTAAAAAGGTCCAGTTTTGCAGGTTCAGAGTTCTGATGTTTGGATGATCTCTGCACACATTTTTCTTGCAGCTTGGGTGATTTAGTAAGTTGTCTGTGTTCCTTATGATGCAATTTCGATTTAGGTGGGGCTCCTGTGTTAATCCTGAATGAGCTTAGTCTTGAGGGACTAATGACCTGCCTGGTAATCTCATCCAGAAAGGCAGAGAACTCAAGCTTCTGCTTGACTACATTTTTCTTCCGTATCTCCACAGAGCTCTTTATTTGTGCATCACTACCTTGACCTCTAATGGATAGTACCTCCATAGACTTGGCCTTTCGGATATTTCTAGGCATTTGCCCTTCATCTTTATTTTTCAAAATACTTTTGCTCGGCAAATGTATAGATGACACAGCTCTCTTGGATCCTTTCATAACTCTGGATGCTGCGAAATTATCATGGGAAGGAAGACTTTGTCCTAAACTGGTGGTCTTGTACAGTTTACCAAACTTTACGGGACGATTATATGCCCCGGGGCTACAGTTTTGGCTCATGTTTTGCAGTAGTCCCTCTGTACTCCTGCTCTGGCATCTCTGTAATTGTGACTTAGACAGCATTGATCCAAAACCTGGGTCGGATTGTCCAAATTGATCAAAATTTTGCTTCTTCAGCTTGTGATTTGGCAGTGCAGAGTCACTTGGCACAAAAGCCAGCTCCTCATCATGAAATTTTTTCCCGGCTTCTGGAAGATTGGAACAGGACACAGAATGCTGTGGTTTGTTTGAAATGAGATTCCTCTCACCTCCCAAATCAGGTTCGGAATTCCAAGACGAGTAAGATGAGGAAGAAGAGGAAGAAAGGCTGGTTGTCAAAGCCATAGAAAAAGTGTCATACTGTCCTTTGTTGTGTTCAGTACCTTTGAAGTTACAATGATCACGATAACGTGGGTTATTAATTTGTTGGTCATTCCTGTGGCTCTCATCTGCATTCATAGTCCTGCTACTGCAGAAACAAGGATTTACGATTACTTACAGGTCTTATAAAAGACAAACCAACATAAAAAACACAAAAAAGAATATTACACTGCAAAATTTACCTTAAAATAAAATTATAATTTACTACAGTTTTTTACAGAAATTATTCATAATGTCAGCATACCTATTTAGTCCATGACCATAGTTTAGATGATGTTGTTTCATATTGTGTTGAAAAACAAGGTGTTGATATTTCTGAAAATTAAGCTTATCTTCTGATAATCCACATGCAGCAATGACGCCTTTTCCGATCTGTCTTTTCTTTACAGTAGATTTAGAAGCCCGGAAGCAATTAAACCAGAAATAATTGTGGTACTAGCAGATCATTAAATTGCCGTGCTGTTTAGCTAAGTAGTTTAGCTAAATCTGTCATAATCATATTCAAAAATATAATATTATAAAATATTAAATGGTCTATTATAAGACTAAACGAATATAAACGAGAGATGAGAGAGAAACACTCTCAAAGGAACATGTTAAAGTACCCAGTAGTCATCTAGCCAGTGCTTATAACACAACGCTCTATTGAACGTAATGAGTAGGTTACACAATCGACAGGAAACAGTGGGGGGGAAAAAATCAATTGTGCTTTAAAACTAAAATAAAATGCATGGACATTTTCTGTAGGTTTCATTCACCACTTCATGTGGTCCAGTTAAAATGGCTGTTTAAAAAGGTGTTTTTCAGATAACTTAAATTAAATATGTGCATTATTACAACTCTTTAGTTTCTATCTCTCCATGGGACGTTTGAAATAATCCATTCGACAGGGTGCTTCATCTGATTTACACCCACAGGCAATTTCCTGTTGCATAAGGGGAGGATTTATTGCTGTTTGATATTTGTTATGTATGTGCTATTTTGTGTTGCATGTTATTTTTGGAAACAAAACAAATCAGATGACATCCTTCAAAATAACTTACATTAACTACAAAGAAGTTCGAGGAGTAATTTAAGGTTCAAAAATGGCAATCAATTTCCTAATTGAAATGTCTGAATTCACCTGTATATTTTGTTTAATATTTTATAGGCAGTAAAAAAGGATACTGTACTACACAAAGTCGGTTTGAAGCTGTAAACAGCAGACATAGTTGATAGTTCAGCAGACATATTGTGTGAGTGCAGAAGGTGAAAAGAAGTGTGAGAATGATGGGAATGTTTGTGAAAACTAAGTATGAAGCCAAAATAAAACCAGTGTAAGACTAGCTCTGCTGCTTATTGTTACATTAAAACTGATAAAAAGCCAACAACACTCAACAGTTAACAGTCCTCCTTACAACACAAAATGTACAGAGTGAAACTTTGTCTTGTCCAATATAGTGATTGTATTATTTTGACCAAACAGGGAGTAAAGATAAAGTGAGAGAGGTGTAAACAGTCAATGATTAACAGTCTGATGACAATTTACACTCCATTGTAATCAAGCTTTTCAGGGTTTCTATAGTCCATTCTGATGTTTAGTTCAGATAAAGTGCTCCATCGTGAACCGTTTTCACATCTTTGTGTTTAATTAAAGGTGAAAAAAACATTAAAATGATAAAATCACATAATTTTGACTTTAAATAGGACTACCAAAGTGAAATGTTAAACCTCTATCAGTGTTGGGCAGTGTAAGTTAGTGTGCCCAGTGATGCACAAAACTACAAATACACTATATTTCTAGTTAATACATGTCCTTTACTGTTCATAGAGCATAATGAACCATTTCCAACAACTTTGGAACATTGAGGGTTGTGGTTGTCATAGCGATAAAACAAAAAAAAATGTCACTTAGAATGTCAATTGTGTTCAGCTGCTAAGTACAAGCTGTATGGCTTTATGGTTTAATGAAGTAATTTGTATTTCCATAAATATGATTGACACATTGTAGTAGTTTTGTACAGATCCTTTAAATTTGCTGTATCCCATAATTGATTGTATTAAAACCATTACAGGCTTAACATTTAAATTTTTTACTGATTCACTTTTTGTGGTCCAAATGGACTATGTGCACAATAGTCAATTTACATGTATTTGAAGTTGTAGAATCAAGGAGAGAGAAAAGATAAAACAGCAAAATTATGTAAAAATCACAGATTAGGTGTTATAAATCCTCCACAGTCCAAGAGTGTAATGGAATGTTCCCGACATCATTGGAATGTTGAGTGTGGTGGTCATAGCAATAAAACTAAAGAATGTCACTTCTGCAAATTGTCAGATAACTTAAGAGAAATGTTAAGCTACTGCAGTGTTAGACTGTTTTTTGCTGAGATATAATGTTTATTTAATTGTGTAGGCAGTATTGGGCAAGTTACTATAAAATGTAGCGAGTTAAGTTATTAGTTACTCAACAATAAATTAAGCTTCACTAGACAAAAGCTCCCACTCACAGAAATATAGCAAGTAAGTTATATAATTATGGCAAAAGTAAGTTCAAGTTCAAGTTATTTATTTATATAGCGCTTTTTACAACAGTACATTGTCACAAAGCAGCTTTACAGAATGAAAAGCCTTTAAACCCCCAAAGAGCAAGCCGAAGCGACAGTGGCAAGAAAAAACTCCCTTTTCTGTTGTTATTCAAGGAAGAAACCTTGGGAGGACCAAGACTCAAAAGTACTTTAACTACTCAAAGTTATTTCACATTGTACCAACCTAATGTCAAATCAGTGTAACGTAATACACTGATTAAAACATTTATTAAAGAACAGCAAAATAATTATTTCTATATAATTTATTTTGAAAGACTGGAGCTTATTGCTAAAACAAAAAAATCACATTTTTATTGCTAAAAATTAATTTCACCATTATGAAAACTACATATACACTTTAAAAACACTAAAACACTTTGTTCAGTTCACTACATTTTACAAGTAGCTTGTCCAAAACTACCCCCACCATGTGTGAAACCGACCCCCACCCACCATGTGGCCTTCTAGAAGAATCCATGCCTAGGGCTTTTTAAATGCAATTGTATACAAAATCCATCTTATAATACACTGATATTATAAGAAGTATAGGTATAAAAGAATATTAATAAATATGAATATTATAGGAAATCTTGTTTTAATCACACATGAACTTTATAAATACGTATATGTACTTATATGTTAAACTTATTTAGGCTTAGTGTCTGTTAAAAGTATTTAACGGAGGTGCTTCTGTTAAAATATGGATGTAAACGTTAATTTGTTGATTGAGAAGTAAAATCGTTTTTTGGTCGAATGAAGGTTTCAGGTTAAAAACAGCGATTTGCTATTGAATCACAGATGTGAGCATTTGAGGAATCGACTCTTTCAGAACCGATTCACAGCCTGGTGAAACGTGACGGACGTGACACATGTGAATAGACAGACAAGCTGGTCGCTTAGAAACGTTTTAATGGTAAAGAATTCGAGCTCGTTAGTTGTAATCATGGGTTTATATTAATATGTTAGGTTTTGTGTTAATTACTGACAGAAATATACCCACGATTATGACTGTAAATTACGATCCAAATCATTTAGTTTATTCGCAAATATTAATCAAATGATAACTAGTAGGTCACATATATTCGTGTCATCGTTGTTTTGTTCTAAAAAAAACTGGACTTATCTGGTAATAGCGAGTTTAAAAAAAAAGAAAAAGTGAGTCACGCTTGCGCATTGAGGCACTGCGCTATCTGCAAAGTAGTTCCAGTTAAAAAAGCCAGTTTGAACCGGTCTAAGCAAGATAATCTTTGCTTGCAGGTAGTGTTCATCCGCACTGCGCTCCTGACGTCATTGTTTTTGTTTAAAATTTGAAAGTCATCTGTTAGACCACAAAGAATCCATTGGATTTTTAAATGCACGAGTCTGTTTTTTTTTCGTTTCAGCAATCTATCTATTTAAAACAAACATGGAGTTCATGCCACAATGGCTCTGTAGATATAATACAGAAAACAACAGCCATCCAAATAAATTCAGTTGGGTGTGGTAAGGGAAGCACAGCCTTTAGCTTTATTATATAGCTTTATTTCTCTGGTTGTTTCCATGAAGAAAAATGGATTGTATTATTAATGATGAGTCATTGAAATGATATAAATAACTTGAGCTGTATTGCACTTTGTCAGTCACACACCTTCAGTTTTAAAGTTACACATTTAAATAAAAATATTTTAGGGTTATGTACTTTTTGCTGTTGTGGAAATTGTCTTCAACTACTGTGCCGATTGTATTTAATAATTACAAACTTTATTAATAATGTTTTCGAATGTAGGTCGTATTGGGACTACTTTCTGTAGCACTGCGGAAGAATCATGGTGACGTTGCACAGCAGAACTATAAATTCGAGAACGCTGGGCCTTCGGTAGGTACTTCACAGCGTTCGATTGACTGAAGCGGTTCGCTTTGCTGCTTCTAGAAGCCAAATTTGACGATGAGTAGTTTTTTCGCGTTTTTATTCGCATTATCTCTTCTATTAGAGTCCGGTTTGTTAATTTTTATATTATGTTTGTTTCAGACTTAAATTTTCTATGCTATATTAACAGATTAGCGATCGCTGTGATCTACCCAGTAAATAGCGTATTACATAACTTATACTGAAACGAATAATTTATATATAGGTATATATCGTGTTTTTTGTTTTAATTATGAAGTTGATTTTGATAATGCAGTTATAGGATCACTATATCACCTATCGACTTTTTTTTACAAGCCTTGACGTATTTTAACAGTTTTTTTTTTGCGATTAACTGCCTTATTTCGCTACTGGCGCTTAATTGTGACTTCTATAAAAATTCTATAGACTCGTTGTTACTTAAATATATCAGTAAATCTGAAAAAGGCCAATGTGCGTAATAACTAAGATGGCGTCGCTGAAAAAGAAACGTTGCTTGATGGCCGCCGTACAGTATCATGACGAGGCTGCATTTTTGTGATTTTTTAAAGTTCCGTTTTTCCTACAGTAACTCGAATATTGGCAGGTTTTATTTTCTTACTTTGAAGAAGTATTTATTTTAATTTAAGTGTTTTTTACGTCATAATATTATTTTGGTTTAACAAGCTGGCGTATGTTAAACAATTTTATATTCCGAATTTAATCGATGAATAATCGGTTATACGAAGTACAGCTTAACTACTTTTTTTTTTTCCCTCCAAGTAATGATCAACTTAATGGACTGAGTTTAATCCTGCATATCAATTCGTCAGAGCCTTTTTAAGCAGTTCCTGGTTTCGGCTAGATTTTTTTTTTTTCATCGTGAAGAATGGACTCGGTTTGCTTATTTGAAGGACTTAGGCGCATAGTGTTATCGACGGAAAGAAGAGCCGGGAGACCAGACGGGAACCGGGGATGATCGGCTCAGGCCAGGGTTGGCGAGGAGGCGAGCGGGGAGGAGGAAGACGGCAGGAAAGGCGGAGATGACGAGGGGGAAGGAGCCGGGCAGAGTAGCGACAGCGCCAAGTGGCCACCAGAGGGAGCACAGCTTTTCTAGACCAGAAACCGAGCGTGCGTGACGTGGGCGACCAGCAGCAGAAGGGAGGGGCAGAAAATGATTCCTGGGCTGATGACGTAGCATCGAGAGTCACTTGGGTGTTTGGTTTGTATGGGTTAGAGGTATCCACGTGAGAAAAGAAGACCAAAATATTACCTTCTAGGTTTAAATACAAAACATTTGCTCGCACAGTTCTGTTCTTTCTTTTCAGGCGTGGTGTAATGAGTGCGCGATCGTTCCTTCTTCGTGTGTCTGCATATCATTGGCGAAGTTGGGATGGAACTGGGATGAATTCCTCTAATCGGCTCTACATCCATGCACCGTTCAAAGCTAGTCGTGGGAGAGAAAAGGCGTCTCTTGTTCCTCTTTCAAAATCCAATAGGTCTGCGCTTAGAGGCGTTCCACGTTTGAGTTGAAGCTCGTCTGTGTCATGACTCCGCAACGGCATCCTACCCCTGTTCATCACAAATTCAAAGCTGAAGCCACTACTTATTTCTGCTGGTAAAGTCAGCTGGTTAATGCATGAGCATTTAAAGGGAGTAAATATTCCCCTGTTCACCATTAGTTTCAGTTTGCAAATGCATTCTGTGTTTTACCGTAATGAATTGTACATCGCTTGGGGGTTTGGGAGGGGCAACTTCGTGTTTTTAGTGTTTTTTTTTCACAGGCTCACGTTCTATAACGGTAAACAAAGGGAGCTTTTTATGGTAGCGTGGAGCCAATGTTAAGGTTTCGCACAGCAATCGTAAAGAACGCTGAAAGGATTCGAGTGAGCCCTCCATGTGTTGGTTGGATATCAGAAGGTATCATCTAATGGTTTGAACAAATCTTGGATCGCTTTATGTACTTAATTCATGAACTTGTACCTGCTTGCTGGGGGGGTGGGGTTAACATCAATCTCTTGCTAGCTTTTGCAGCTCTTAAAGAGTGGCATAGTTGATCTAAGACTTGGATGTCGCTGGTATGGTGGTGGAATCAGCACAGTCCGTGGATGTGACTACACTGCAGCTAGCCCAGTGCAAGGGACAAACATGAACCTAAAGCAGTATGGAAGTCGTAAGGTGGCACGTTAACTGGATTGTGTTCATGTGTACTCGTGTCATGGATTTTCGTGGGTTTATGGGGCCTGGGGACTGTTAATTGTGACTCTTGCAGATTTAAAGACCCAGTCTCAGGACTAAAGGTGTTCCCACTAACCCCCCACATAAGGGTAAAGCTGCTGAGTACAAGCTGTATGGCTTACGGTTTAACGGCAAGTAATTGGAATTTTTATAAATGATTGACGCATTGCAGTAGTTTTGTACAGATCCATTTACTTTGCTGTGTCCCATAATTGATTGTATTAGTATTAGGCACTATATTGGCTGTTTGTATGGGTTGGGTTGTTTGTGTAGGCCTTGTCTTTTCAGTGTGCAATGTCAAGTGGTTTCATGCTCAAGCAATACAGAAGATCTCATCTAATCACATTACGTTTTAAGGTTTGCTTTTTGCATAATTTGACCTGTTTGGTCATGTAGGTTCTACAATTTAATATTTTTCTTGGTTGTTTAAAACTAGAAATTAACATTTTGTTGGTTAATAAATGGTCTCATGACAAAGTCGATGTGCATTTGTTTCTTGTCTTTTTGGGGGGGCTGTCTTGGGTATCTCTTGTGCTTTTTCAGGTGTGAATGTTGAGCTTGGCACTTTAGAGCATGGGCTTGATGGCAACTCTTTCAAGGTGGAGAGGAAGGCTGCAAAATCCAGTTCTGCTTAATGGGCGCACGTGAGACAGGACAGCCAAAAATCAGTATCAATGATCAGCGCTTAGAAGTATACGGATTTGGCCAACAGTAATCTGAACAGATTGATCAATCCTTTATTTACAAGCACTTTCAAGTATTGGTGTGTGCTTTGTGAGGTATGGGCACGGGGGTGTTTCTACCTTTTCACTTTTTCAGAAGCTTTAAGCCCTTGAAGAATGCCATCTAAAGAAGTAGCATGTCCAGGACTCATCCCCTTGAATTCAAACAGGCAGGACTTTTAAATCCTCTGTCAAGGCATACTTTAAGAATCTTAGCATGTAAACCTGTGCAACTGTGCAGGTTTTATTTTAAATCATTCTTTGCTGTGCAAATGTACAGTAAGTATTGTGTTGTGCAACTGTGCTTCACAGTCTAAATTTAAACAGGCAGCTGTGCAAATGTGCAGCTTAATTGGTTATAATTTGGTAAAATGTGGGGAGGGTGTTCTGCTCTTCTGTTTGTCTTCTGCAGAAATCTTACCAGCCGTCTGGTGCTATTGAAGTGTGGAATGCATAGTAACCAGGTGTTTGCTCATCTTTCTGAATGTAGAACCTTAAACATTTCCATTAGATTTTAATATAACTGTTTTTACTCATTCACGGTAAACTAAAGCGCTTGGTACTTAACGCTCTAGTTGAAATTCAGCATTTGCAATCGGTGTGGTGGAAATGTTTGTGTAGAAGCCTCTTTCTTCCAGATCACCCATCTGTCATGACTGCATCTAAAAGACTTGCTGTATGTGGGAGCTGTTTGTGGCCAATGTCTTCACTAAGTGGTCAACCCCAGCCTTTTCCTGTCTGCTTGAGAGCTTAGTCCGAGTCGCCGAAGGCCTTCTGTCAGTGTGTCTGTGTGTGCGCGTCTTCCTCTTCTATTTCCCCTTCATTCTTTTAGGTTAATTTTGTGTAGGGAGCTAATTTATCACGAGTGTGCCAACTTGGACAGTCCTAATTTTGATGGAGAGCTGGGAAACCCAGTCTGATCAACGTCAGGCATGTCTTGCTGCTAATTGAGCATCACTCTGCTGCTACCTCATAATGTGGAGCTAAGTAATCTGGTTCTCTGATCCATTTTTATAACTTCTGCATGTAACTCAGCTTTGCACTAGTAAGACTATTACAGGCCTAACCTTTTAAAGTTTGCTTATTCAGTTGTAGTTTTTTTGTGGTGCAGGGGGTGGGGGAAACGCTTTGTCTCTCTTTTTACAGATTCTTTCTTGACTCTTCTAATTTTGCAACTGCCCCGTAACACGAATGGATGATTGTGTGCTCGAATAGAGACGTTCTGTCCCCGAGGAGTTTGACTTCAGATGTTGTAACCTTCATTTGTTAAGATTTCTCAAATTGATTTAATTGGATTGGGGGGGGGGGGGTTTGGAAGATAATCTCTGCTTTTTGTTTTCATTGCAGCTCGAGTTTAGTCAAGTTTATTGAGAGATGAGTGTAAAAAAAAAAAAGACCCTTGGAATCGATAAGTTTCTAAACAGTTGATACTTAAGTTATATACGTTGAATCATTCGTACATTTTGTGTGGAAAAGGGCAACCTGCAGATTGTGTCTAGTTTACAGGAAAGTCGTTCCAAGACCAAGAGTGGGTCGTGTTTTACTGCCTCGGCCATGTATTTCAACTGCCTCAACTGACCATCGATTTGATCTGTGGTAAAATGGCTGTATGGAGTTAATTTGGAGGGGGGGGGGGTTAATAAACTTTTATTCTTTCTCATTACAGGTGACTTAGCACTGTGAGACTTGCACCAAATCAACAGCGTCTTTGTCTGAGAAAGTTGAGACCCTAAGTTAATATATTCCTGTTAATGTTGAGGGATTGTCTGGGGATGGGGAAACATGCCATCTTGTGTGTAGTTTCAGGCAAAAGCAGATGCCGCTGGAAAAGGGCCCAGTATCATAGAGCAGCAGGTGTTGGGGGTTTTCTTTTCCTGGAGGAACAGTCTTTGGTTTGTTCCTTCAGGTTTTGCTTTTAACCTCAAAAAAAAAAAAAGCAAAAGACTCCGGTGGTGGCACTCCTGGTTTCTGGGATGGGGTTCAATTCCCTGCGGTGTCTTTGCTGTAACTGCTGCCCAGTTGATATTTGAGTTCCTGCCAGCAGACATCTGTATTAGTGAAACATCAAGATGACATGTATTTTTGTTATTTCAACAATGTGTAAACCTTTAATCTAAGTGTTTTCTGCATAATAAACTCTTATCTAAATCCTCTTGCCCTTTTAATGTGTTATTTTTTTTAATTAAAATTATAAATTTCATGTGGCATGCTAATGTAGCGACATCTACTGCCATCTGTGTAATAAGGTACTCATTTATTCAAAATAATATTCAAACTAAAATGAATGTAGTGAAATAGACCAGGGCTTCATTACTGAATTAATACTTTGTCCAGTGTTGTCAGACCAACTTTAAAGAAACTTGGTTGTGTAATTTTAGTTCTTTTGGACAGGACTTGACCCAGTCCCTTGGCTATTATATATATATTTTTAATGTAACCTTATTTAGGTATAATACTTACTGTTTAAATGCATCCTAACTCGTAAAGGATGCCAGTGGATTTAATAATAATGCTGATCTGTGACCAGTCCTTATAATGCAACTTTAGTTTTGCAGGTACATATAAGAACAGCCTTGTCCTCTTAGCAACATGTTCCACCTTTTTGTTTGTAGTGCCATCTTATGACGTAACTGACTTGTATAAACACTTGGTCAAGACTTTCTTCAGCAGCCTTCAAATCTTTATCCCTAAAATGGACATTCTTTCTGTTATAAAAACCATGTTAAAAGATCCCGACGAACAAATAGAATCTGCTTAAACTTTTCCCCACGTTTTCTATTAGTGTTTTATTTTTTTGCGATGGCATTATTAGATCAACCTGTTTCTTCGTGTTACGTGTATTTATATATAGAGGATCTATCTAAAACAATTTAGTACGTTGAAACTCTTATCTGAAAGGTTATTAAGTGTTAATAAAAACTAATGATTTACCCAGTTTGTTATACATTTTCATTTACTATTTAGGAAGGCTATGATCGGAATCAAACCTGTAATACAAAAAAAAAACCAGTAAAAATGTATTTATAATGTTAAAGAGAACTATCCTTCCTTAATGACAAAACATTCAGATGACCCTCTGATCTCAATATCACTCAGTTGCAAATTACACTGGATGAAGATGTAAGGATAGAAAAAGGTAAAATATAGCATCATCACGAGCTCACAATCGACGTTCCAATTAAAGGTTCTCTCTCTTTCTCTCCCACTCACACACACACACACACAGACTGCAGGTCTACTAGATGCTCACTGCACTGGTGAATGATGTGGTCTTTCTTTGCGAGAGATCCTGTTAAAGATTTCAACTATGAAATTTTACCAGATACCGACACTAAGTCCGGGATTTGGACTCTTCATCGCGGGAAGCGCAAGGTCAGATCGATCTGATCATTTTAATGAATTATTGACTTTTCAGGCCGCACTCCGGATCCTCGGTGTAAATTTCACTCACCAGATTAGCATTCGTCTCGGTCCCTCTAATACTGCCCGCCTATTACTTGTTTAGTTCGGCTTTGTGATTCGTTTTAAACCCTGTTTCATTCAGGAATTGTCTGGAGGCGCGATAAAGATAATAAAATGTACTTTTTAGATACATTTGGCAGCTAGCTTGCGTTAGCTTTAGCATCTTCGCCACGTCAGTCAGTTCTCAGTGGCAGCGACGCTAACTATCAGCACTTAGCATGTTTGCTAACGTTTGCTTTTGGTCTGAACGTGACATTTAAACCTTTAAGTTCTGTTTTCAGTATTAATTGCGACTTGCAGCGTCATTTAGTCCAGAAAAAGTGTTACATGTTAAGCTGCCTCTTAAACATAATGCAGATTCAAAATGCCTGAGTGCCACAAGTGACAGTGTTTTTATATTCAATGTTATTAAATATAATAATTATTAAATTATCAGCAGAACAAGCCACTGGGAACGTGAGGTTTGCTTGGGAAGTCGTAATTTTTTCAACCTAAGCTGGCATATACAGTACTCTTCTGTATAAATCCAAGTGAATTATTTAACTGTAAGTCAAAAATTTGAAAGGACAAATATTTATTAGCTATAAGTGGTATAGATTATAAACAGGTCAGCATCATTTGCACACTCCTTGGCCAACAGAGTTACCTATTGATAATGGGACATTATATTGATAATGGGCAATTAATAAGATAATTGATAGGATAACTGATAGTTTTCACACATTGAATTATTCATTCATTATCTTCCGCTTTATCCTATATTAGGGTCGTGGGAGGGGGGGGTCCCCATGCCCATCCAGGGGAGAAGGTTTTGGGTGCTTGGCAGATACACCCAGGACAGGGTGCCAATCTATCACTGGTTACACACTCACACACACACTCACGCACACAGACACACTCTATATGGGGCAATTTGGAGAACTCAATTGACTTGATCCATGTTTTTTAGACTGGGAGGAAACCCACGGGGAGAACACGAAAACTCCACCCAGGTGGGGATTCGAACCGGGAATCCCTAGTGCTGAGAGGAGAACATGCTAATCACTACACATTGAATAACTCTTACTAATTTATAAATTGCCACATAACATTGCTAAACATTGATCTGTCCAAAAGCACACCCAGCTGTTAAGACCCACTTCTCCAAACAGCAAGTCATTAAGTATTAAGAGACATTGCTTTGTCTGCCTTTGTCTCGCTATTTCGACTCATGTATGTTTCTGTGCTTTTCTTTAGTGCTAATTTTTAATGTATTTTTCTTTGCAGACAACTGGGGAGCCAGTGTCAATATTTTTATATGAGGTATCCCAGGGAACAGAGGAGCAGACACAACTGGCCAAAGCGGCTTTCAAACGAATGAAAACACTGAGACACCCAAATATCCTGGCCTATGTTGATGGACTGGAGGTGAGGACTGATAGAGGCTAAATGTACTGCGGTTATCCAGCATCTTAAATTCTCATGTGGTGCCAACCGGGGTTTTGTGGTTAGCTGTGTGTTAAGAGCAAGGTTAAGTGTACATCCTTTAAAATTGATTTTTCCGTTATTATCTTCAACTTGTGTTCGAATATTTACAGTATATGCTTACAACTGCATTGGTGACAGACTCTGTGTAAAGTGTATTTAATGTTATTCTTTTATGAAAGTTATAAGTTACAGTTTCTTTTTTCTTTTTTGAAAATACTTAAAAATCCTTTTTTGAACACAGTTTTTTCCTTGTTACTGAAGTTGGTTCATTTATATATAAAGGAAATTACAAAAATTATAATTATTTAATACTGATGCATTCATTCATTCATTATCTCCCGCTTTATCCTCTATTAGGGTCACGGTGGGGTTCCCCATGCCCATCCAGGGGAGAACATCTCGGGCGCTGGGCAGATACATCCAGGACAGGGCGCCAATCCATCGCTGGGCACACACTCACTCACACAGACACACTCTATATGGGGCAATTTTGAGAATTCAATTGACTTGATCCATGTTTTTGGGAGGAAACCGGAGTACCCGGAGGAAACCCACGCAGACACAGGGAGAACATGGAAACTCCACCCAGAGGGGGATTCGAACCGGGAATCCCTAGCCCTGAGAGGCCAACGTGCTAACCACTAAGCCAACGTGCCGCCCTGATGCATTCAATCTACAAAAAAAGGATTGTGTAAAATGCTGTGAATTTGCAGTGATGAGTATGTAATTAGGCCTTGTTTTCCCATGTGACAGACAGAGAAAAGTCTGTACCTGGTTACAGAGCCAGTCACACCACTTGATGTGCATTTAAGAGCGCAGACCGAAAAGGTTGGGTCTGGAGAGCTAGAGATTTCTTGGGGCCTTCATCAGATTCTGGTGAGTAAATGAAAAAAAATCAATTCAATATTCGAAACAATAAAAAAGTTTAATTTGATTATTTAGTAAATAATATTTATATAAATCAATCATACAAAAAATACTAGTATTTGGAAAATTTAAACTTTTGCTAATGCTTATTATCTGTTTTTGATCTCCTTTTAATCAGAAAGCACTTAGCTTTCTGGTAAATGATTGTCATCTCCTGCATAATAACATTGGGATATGGGCAGTGTTTGTGGACCGAGCGGGTGAATGGAAACTGGGTGGTTTGGATCATCTGAGCTCAGACCAGGGCGAACCATCCTCTTTACCTCCTGCCAAAGTGGTAAACCCAGACCTGGAGAAATATGACCCCCCAGATGGCCTCAACAGTGGTGGAGAAAAATGGTAAGCGTGGTGTGGAGAGGAGGAGATGATCAGTTGATTAGTCATTTAACCTTGTTACTGCATTATTTAATCATATTTGTTATCTTTTTTTTATCTGATCTGTGTATGTGTGTACTCAGGTCTGGGGATGTTTGGAAGTTGGGTTGTCTCATCTGGGAGGTTTTTAATGGACCTCTGCCTCGTGCCTCATCTCTCCGATCTCTTGGCAAGGTATAAAATCCGTCCCGGAAACTAACCTGATTTATATAGTAAAAATAGACAGCAGTGACAAAGATAAAGCCTTTCAATGTTAAAACACTACAGTGGCGACAACCCTGAGAAAACACATGAGTATATGGGGAGAATTATCAAAACTTTTCTTTTATTTGATCTTCTGCTGTAAAAGGACACGTGTGAATGTGTTTACTATAATGTTGAATGTTTAACTGGTGAATGTTCATTATACAATAAAATCATTTTTAATATATGACCTTGTTATTTTTAAGATACCCAAACAGCTGGTGCCCCACTACTGTGAACTGGTAGGGGCAAATCCAAAAACTCGACCCAATCCAGCTCGCTTCCTGCAGAACTGTCAAACTCCTGGGGGCTTTTTAAGTAACAGTTTTGTTGAGAGTAACCTGTTTTTAGAGCAGATCCAGGTATGTACCCCGTTTTGTAAAATATGTTATAAGCTTACATGTCTGCATCACACAAGATGAAACATAAAGCTTTATAACAAGCAACAGCACATTAAAATGATTACATCCTGGTAGTTTATGAATTTAAAATCTGTGGAATAATTCTAGGCAATGTATTATTACTTGTTATAATTATTGTTATTAAAGACAATATCATGTCACAGTATGTTGTTCAGAGCATCTGTGGATATCAGTTGCTTAAATTTACAAAAAACTGCTTGTGTTTAGATTAAAGAGCCAGCAGAGAAACAGCAGTTTTTCCAGGATCTGAATGACAATCTTGATTCCTTTCCTGAAGACTTTTGCAAACACAAAGTTCTACCTCAGCTCCTCACAGCCTTTGAGTTTGGCAATGCTGGTGCAGTTGTTCTGACGCCACTATTTAAGGTAAGGTGTATTTTCATGTGTTTCAGTGGATGTAATAAAAGTGATGGTTAGAGTTGATTTGCTTGTTACATTGTTGGATACTGATCTTGTTTGTTTAATATACAATGAGCAGATCAGAATGATAAGAACAAGCTTCATATGATTGTGATATGACTGTGTCTCGTCACTCATAGTTTATTTTTTTGTGGGGTTACATGCAGGTGGGAAAGTTTTTAACAGCTGAAGAATACCAGCAGAAGATCATTCCAGTCATTGTAAAAATGTTTTCCTCTACTGATCGTGCTATGAGAATACGACTTCTGCAGCAGGTCGTCTTTCATTTCGTTTCAAATTGTTTAACAGTCATCCTATAAAATTGGCATTACACTTACTTTAACTGTAGTTTTTTTTTTCTTTCAAACACAGATGGAGCAGTTTATTCAATATTTAAATGAAGCAGCGGTCAATTCTCAAATCTTCCCTCATGTGGTTCATGGCTTTACAGACACAAATCCAGCCATCAGAGAGCAGACGGTCAAGGTATGTACAGACCAGGGCAAAAGATCTGAAATGATTTTTAAAGGTTTGAATTTATTATTTTTATTTAATTAAAAATAATCACACGGTCATAAGCAGAAATATAAATCGTGAGATATTCACATCGTCAGCCTTAATTGGAGCTAGTGTAGAGAAATAATAATGATAGTCAAAAAATGACTATAATAATAATAATAAGAGTAATAATAAGAATAAGTCATAAGATGGGATGTGCTATTGTAATTTTATTTTATTTAAAGGCTTTATTGCATGGCATGAAATGTTTTTTGTATATATTATAATATATATAAATAATATATTTGCAAATACATTTTTCTGTGACATTGTAATATTTTAGCACTTACCAGTTTGTGCTAGAACTAGTGTAATAAATAAGTGTTGAATGTTTTCTATTACATTTGCTAGATTGGTGTACATACAAAATAATTCTAAAATATTGTTTTTCTCATTTAGTCAATGCTGCTCTTGGCACCAAAACTGAATGAGACCAATTTGAATCAGGAACTGCTGCGTCACTTTGCAAGGCTGCAGTCCAAAGATGACCAGGGTCCGATCCGCTGCAACACAACTGTTTGCTTGGGCAAGATTGCACCCTATCTCAACGCAGGGGTAATTGCATCCCATATATATATATCCTCATGCAAACACAGAAAACTACTGATGAGCTCTACATCTGAGATATGAACATGTGAAAGGAAAAGTATATAGTATAGTCATGTGGGTTACTAACTGGTTTAAAAAAAGAAAACATTTATGACAGCTAATGCGATTAACTTAGATGTTGCCTGAATTTAAAAAGTTTGCATCCAAACAGCAAAATTCCAATTTGAGTACCAGCCTTTTGTGCCTCTGCCTTTACACACATTTATTATACAAATCATTTAATAATTTTTTAGGTTTATATATATAACTGTAAATATTGAGATTGCTTTTGGATGCAGTTTTTATAGTTTGTTTTTAAATACAAAAATTACATACAATACATTCATTCATTCATTATCTCCCGCTTTATCCTCTAGTAGGGTCGCGGTGGGGTTCCCCATGCCCATCCAGGCATGGGGAAGATAGACCCAGGACAGGGCGCCAATCCATCGCTGGGCACACACTCACTCACTCACTCACACACACACACACACACACACACTCTATATGGGGCAATTTGGAGAATTCAATTGACTTGATCCATGTTTTTGGACTGTGGGAGGAAACTGGAGAACCCGGAGTAAACCCACGCGGACACGGGGAGAACATGGAAACTCCACCCAGATGGGGATTCGAACCAGGAATCCCTAGCGCTGAGAGGCGAATGTGCTAACCACTAAGCCACCGTGCCGCCCTCCATACAATACATTAAATACAAAAATTTTATGATCTATGGTTCATTTTGAGAGACCAATTCAAACACGACTTCAACAAGGTTCTATAAGAAGTAACATTTACAAATATTTTATTTAACAAAGATTAATAAGAAATATCAGAAGCTGATGGGTTTCCTGTTTTGTGTTCTGATAATAGATGCGTCAGAGGGTGCTGACCTCAGCGTTCTCTCGTGCCACTAAAGACCCTTTTCCTGCCTCACGTGCAGCTGGCGTGTTGGGCTTTGCTGCCACTCATCATTACTACAGCTTAAGTGAGTGTGCTATGCGCATCTTGCCTACCCTCTGTCCGCTTACTGTGGACCCTGACAAGAATGTCCGAGATCAGGTAACTGAGCTACTGACTACATTCATTCAAACAAGCATTAGGATTTAATTATTTATTTTTAAAATTGTGTTTATAATAGTTAATTAAGCTCCTCCTATACATCTTATTACTTCTCTATTTGATTATACTTTGAGCGTGACACAGTGGCACCAATGGCACCTCAGAGGAAGATCCTTTAATCTAGTATCAAAGTCTTTTACATTTTCTTGTAAAATACTGCAGTTGATTTGTGCATGACAGATGTTTTTCTATTTCAACAGGCATTTAAAGCCGTTAAGAATTTCCTGAATAAATTAGAGACTGTTTCAGAAGACCCATCGAAAATCTCGGAAATTGGTATTTCCTTTATTTCCAATTTTCCTCTGAAAATAGCTCACTTTTAATTTGAATTCTTTTTAAATGTTTTTTTTTCTGGGATCTTTGTGCAATCATAACATGCACCATGTTTAATGTTAATTAATGTTTAGAAGCTTAAAATATCAAATGTTCTTTTACATTTACTTTACTTTCTCACATCATTGTTCTCTCTGTATACATTCTGTATTGTTTGAGCAGAATTCAGCCTGGTTGTTCATTGTGGTTTTGTGTTGATCTATTGCATTAAGTTATGTAGCAGCTTCGCAACACTTATTCCCCACAGCCCATAAGGGAGGCTTAAGTACATAACTTAGTATTGAAGACATGTTTACAGAAAGCTAAAGTTTAGAGATTGTTTGGTATGAAAATTACAGATTTGTTCCTTAGCTATTTGCATTTTGTTCATGTTCTGTCCTCCTTTTTTCAGAGAAGGATGTAACTGCATCAGCACAAGCCGGTAGTTCAGCTGCAACGTGGGCAGGCTGGGCAGTGACTGGAGTCTCCTCTCTTACTTCCAAACTAATCCGCAATGCCCCCGCAGGCACAGAAGGGGCTGCTGCGTCCGAAGGCACTTCTCAACTTGCAACAACCACTGGTGCAAATGTAGCAGAACAAGGTTAATTAGATCCAAGATGTTTCACAATATGTCTATATTTATATATTACTTTTCATATTCACATTCTGTACATGTGCTTGTTTTCAGTGATTTCGTGTCTTATGTTTAATTATGTTTTAATTATTAGAATCCCCAGAGACAAAAACACATGCACACAGTGTTTCATTGTCTGCCTCTGACCCTAACCAATCAGAAGACACTTATCCTGCAAAAGATTCAGAAGAGCAAGTTGAAGATCGATGGGATGATGAGGACTGGGGAAGCCTTGAGGTGACCAATTTAATTCTGCTGTTTTCTCAATGAATTGGTTTTGTGATATAGTAAATAGTTGGGACTAAAAATGTATTATATTAGGATTCTGAAAAAGCACTGTTTCCAAAAACTATAGTAATAAATCCATTATGATGTCATGTTTTGTTAGTTTATCATGACATTTCCAGCTAATTGTATGTACCTGTTATTTCAGGATGCAGAGAAAGCACAGACAGACCCAGAAGATTGGAACTCTGATTGGTCCACAAGGTCAACAGCACAGAAGAAGAGCAATGTAAGTCATTTATATGTACACCAAAACACCCAATCTGGAACTTGAAACTTGTGCAGGACTCAGTAACACATTTTATAAGACAACTTTGGTCGCCAGTGTAGAAATTGTTAATAAGAGTTTTCCTTTTATAGTACAAACTACATACTCCTTGTTCATGTTTATATTTAGACGAGACGAACTTCCTCCGCCACCATGAAGAAACAAAGCTCTGACTGGAGCAGCTCAGGCTGGGACGCTGACGACAGCTGGTCTAATGAGAAGGATGTCGATGGTCAGGGTCAGAGTTCGCCAGCAGATGAGGGATGGGGCAATGACTGGGAAGACGATGGAGCCCTGGCAGAGAGCTTTACTCCAACTCCACGAGTTGCCCCATCAGCGTTGACTTCTAAAATCGGGGGCTCTGGACAAGAAGCCGTTCGATTGGCTAGCGAGTATAACTGGGACAGTGCAACAGCAAAAGGAACAACATCAGACTTAACCGCTAGCATTTCCCAAAGGAGTGGACTGACCGCAGGCTCTGTGGTAAGGATAGTGAAAAGTGAAAGAGATAAGCTAAGCTTCTACTGAAATCTAAGATAATAAGAGTGAAATGGAATTGAGTGTAACAGTAAAAATAGCATGTTTTTCTAAGGGCGTGTGTGTGTTTTCTTATAGAAGACTGAGGCTGATGATGGGTGGGGAATGGAAAACTGGGAATCACTGGAGGGTGATCAAGGTAAGTTTATACCAATGAACCTGCTTTGCTTTTCACAGAAATATCCTTTGATGTTTTTTAAAAGGAACATATTTCTGCACATTGATTAAGTGCATAATTTAAAATGTAATAAATGTAAAGAAAACCTTGTCTGTAATGAGACCTATGTAGTTAGTGAGCATGGACATTATTAATCTCATTGTACTGGAGAGTATCTGTGACGGTATTGATTCAACCAGATATTTGGAGGAAACTGGATATTATATGCAAAATTATGCAAACACTATCTGGCTTCACTATCACATACTCATTCTCTTGTACTACCAATATTATTTGTTAATGATTTATATTAAATCTGAAATGAAACAGCTTCTCAGTACTACATTTAGAAATATATAAAGCGGATTTAATCTCAATTACCAAACCAAAAGTGCATTTTACAAACTGTTGGCTTTTCAGGTCTTAGTAAAGCTGAGTTATCGAAAAAGAAGCGAGAAGAAAGAAGAAAGGAGCTAGAAGCCAAACGAGCAGAAAGGAAAGCTGCCAAAGGTCCGCTTAAATTGGGCGCACGAAAACTGGACTAGGGGGGAAGGGGTGTTTCCAAAGGGGAAGTCATGTCTGAGAGAAATGAAGGATAAACAGCTGAGATGCACCCAAGAGGATATGTGATTAGTGCCTGAGCTTACAGGGAAACATTCCGTGATCGGTGGGATCCGTGTTATCGTTGCTCTTCGACGAGGCTGCAGGAGGTTGAAAGACTGCTGTTGCATTTTTCACCTCAAGATAGACTTGAGTAACGGACTAAACCTGACGATGAGACAATACGTGATTCTTTTAATACTGCGTACAATATTAGTTTGTGTGTGCATGAAAACATTGTTCGGGTATTGGCACTGGGACTTGAAACACTTTTTATATTAAAAATGTGTTTGTATTTTGACCTTGAGACTGTAGTATGTGTATGTTGAATATACACATCATACTGCCGCCTTAAAAAACAACACATCATAGACTGAAAGAGTGCCATGGAGTCTAGCAGCAGTCCCAGTTCACATGTACGTCATCCCAGACTGTAATAATCCCTGTGCATGTGCGAGCATTAATGTGAATTACATAATGTTACAATGGAGACCACATTAAGGACAAATGCGAGTTCATTTCTTGGTTCCTTTCAGTTTTCACAGGGTGGATAGTCTGATCTGGAATCTTGAACAATCTGGGTTTGTTTTTACTTTTTATTTTGGGATTTTTTTTTGACTGACTGTCAGTTTTATGATCTTGTGCAATATCTGTAGAAGGGAGAATCTTGTATTGGATATACAAACATCAGTATGACATTCAAGAAATAATAAAAACTATAAGGAGCATATCTCCTGACATCTTACCCTCTTGCCTGTTTCACACGTGCAGTATCTGCCACATTGCCAGTGTGTTATGCAAGATGCAACAGACTATTTAAAAAAAAAAAAGTGATTTTAAATATGTGCTTAACACACAGTAGAGCAACTTAAATTCATTTTTGTTGAATCTTTAACAGGAAATTTAAGAATTAAACTGAGCAACACCATCTGATCAAATAAAGCCGTTTTATTTGATTTAGTCACAACATCTTAAAATGATTGGCTCCACTATGTGAAGATCGTATCGATTAGTTCTTTTGTTCAACAAAACCTGATTAAAAAATGTCAAACCATGTTTTATAAAAGTCATTGTGAATCATTCAACCTATCTGAAGTAATTAAGATTATTATGATATATTATTTAAATAATATTAAGTGTTAATAAACCAAAATTATTTAATATTTATATTAACATTATATATTATAAACCATCAAGCAATGTTCAAATAAATATGGCTTTCAAACTGTTTTGTGCAGTTTTAACATCAGTTATCTTAGTGGTGAGACCTGCTCTTTAGTTTTCAGTGGCAGTACAAGGCAAAAAACGGTAAATGCTTGTCTGCATGGATCTGAATTCCACTTTTTAGAATAAAGGGTTTTTTGTTAGACATTAGGGCTTCAGATTCAGCCAAGGCCTGCTGGTTTGGACCACTCCTCCTCATCAGCTGCTTCACTGTGAGCTTTTATCTTCCTTGTTCCCTAAAAAGGCCCTTGCAGCTGCGAGAACTCCTACTCCAATTAAGGCTGCAACACCAATCCCAATAGTAACTTCCACAGCTTTCCGTACCTGCAGTCAACAACAAAATTACAGGATTATTAGTAAACAATGCAAGTTAGCAGCAGTTCAAGACTCCCTTTGTAGCACAAGGTTATACTTTTTACATGCTTCTTAAATTTAAGATTTTTTTATAACTGGCATTTTTTTTCTCTTTCAAAAAATTACATGTGTGATGTAAAACTATTAACAGTTAAGAGTGGAACTAATAATACACAAAAAATGTATTTTGAAAAGTTGCTTAACTAATTCCTGTTGCTTTCACTTGTTTGTCCCTGACAGGTTTGAAGTGGTTGCTCATAATCTAATTCACAGTAACTGGAAAAGTGAAGATAACCTCTTAGGTCGGACTTTAAACTCTGATTTCGTACCTGTCGAGACTCAGCTTTTCCGTATCTGAGCTCGGTTGCAAAATGTTCACAGTTGCCTCTGAACACGCAGTAGGGGAGCTGCTGTTCCAAAAAGTTCTGTGCTTCCCGTAGAATGACATAGACAGGACGTGGCTCGTATTTGTCGTCCAGTAAATTGTTAATGATGTAATTATCTGTGCCCACTACATCCCACAAGAGCTCCTTCTTTACCACAGCTTTATCACACAACACCGACATCATGCTGTAGGCACCAGCCTGGGCATATTCAGCTATAGTGAGAGAAGTGTCAGATTTCAGATCATGCCAACTGGTATAATATAAAACGAGTAGAATAAGAACAACCATATATCTCTGTGTTTGCTATGAGAAAAAAAAAGATTATTACAATTTGATTAACATTGAGCATGACATAAGAATATGGAATAATAGTGGTCATCAGAAAAATAAGCCAATTTATTGTAAATTGTCATTAGAAACACAAACTGCAATTACTAGTAAAGGTACTACAACATATGTATTAAAAACAGTCGTGTAATGGGGAAACTTGGGGACATGATGAAATGGACTGTGGTAACTGCTCATATCCTGAATTTGCAGTATGTGCGACAAAAGTAAAGCATTTGAAATAGACAGCATAAGACCCCACATGTTGCAGTGTTATTGGTAATGCCTTATATATTTACTTTCAGCTTAATTCAGCTTACCATTTTACCCAAACTAAAATTAAATGAAATTAAAATGAACTTTAATTCAAATTGATGTTTAAAGTCGAGGAATAATGAACTTACTGGGTGGTGCCAAGTGAATGACATAACCATCTCCCACATAGACAGCCCAATGTTGATATGTACCACGCTGGATTTCAATCAGATCACCAGGCTCTGGCTTTTTATTGTCCTAAAAACAATAAAGTTACCTTTTATTAAAGATTACAATTAGTTCAAACTATTTAAACTCAATTTTTACACCACCAATTACTGATCAGTAACAGTAGTAGTTTCAAGATATAACGAACTGCTTACTTGATTTGTATATTTTAGCAATCCAGCATATATTACCAACCTGGTGTGGTGCCATTGTGTTGCTGCTGTCAGTATGAGCACCTTCTGAACTTCTTTTTTCCTGTAAGACAAGGTTATTTGCTATTCCTTAAAAAGCTCAAGTATACATCTGAATCAATTATACTCAGCAAACTCTTTATAGGAACAATCTGTATATTTCTTCAGCCAAAAGTTTCAAAAAGGTTGAAAACAAAAGAGAATAGACAAACTGGTTAAAATAGAAAGACTATTGTGTCTCAGATTACCAGTTTGAACTAATAAACCTCTCAGAAATACAGAACTACTTTGAAAAGGGAACTCAACTATCACTGTAGTGTTCCCATTAAAGTTCTGGGTGTGTTTATATTTGTATTATTGGTCAGATTATATAATTGTTATACAAATGAACCTGAAACTAAAACAACACACAGAATTTACTTTCTTTTTCACAAAAGGTCAAAAACGTCAAATACACCAGCGTTTCTTAATCCTGTACACCATCCTGCAGGTTTTTCTTTCTTCCAACAACCTGCTTCAAAATATCAGCTCATTTAAAAAGTGTGGTATAAAGATAAAGTGAGTTACAATATAAAAAAAAAGATAAGAACAGTTCACATTTCACCACAATAACGAGGTCTATTAGTATTAATTACTTTTATGGGAAAAACAGCATTATCTCGGAAGACTTGTATAAAACAGATGATGGGCAGCACATTTCTTTATGCATTTTCTGAAATTTGACATTTTTCAAGTTGGCTAAACATTTGAGAACTTTATTTTACTAACTTCTAATCCACACAATATTTTACAGAGTAAATGTTCTAATTAAGCAGTATAATTTAAGACATTTTGATTGTTAGACATATTTAAGGATCACGTTAGGAATGTCCTGACATTTAGTTTTACTCTATAAACTGATATTTTCAGTAACAACACGAACCACCGCCCTGTAAACTGATGTGTTGCAATGACTTGCAATAAAATACAATAGTAACACAACTAGAACATCGGTTTTATTCGTGTTTAGTAATCTGAACGAAAATACACGAAATAACTAGCGATAATAACTTATAAACTTATAGATTATAAACACCTGCTTGCCGAATAGTCTTAACTTTTCCATTTTAAAAGCATAATGTTTCGCAGTGTTTCTGTCGCTGTTTCAGTAAGAAGCTCAGACTCACCAGGCGCTCGGCTCAGCTGTGCTGTGTGTGTGTGTGTGTGCTGTGTGTGTGTGTGTGTGTGTGTGTGTGTGTGTGTGTGTGTGTGTGTGTGCTGTTGGCCTGAGGAACAGAAGGCTGTCAAACGCGTGAAATCAGCTGATCCGCCGCCTCATAAAAGCCACCGCAGTTTTATATCCGTCAAAAGGAAACTTCTGAATAAACGTCACGTTCGACCACAAAAAAATACAAAAAGATAGTAAATTAATACAAAAAAACGTTGATTAGAAGCAAAGAGTTTGTGTTTTTGTTATATATGAACCTGAATTCCGTGTCTCGCTTGTTTCACAGAACCGGTCTGAGCAGGTTCTTGACCTCATCTATAATTAGTCTCTCTATTAATAGTTTTTATTATATATATATATATATATATATATATATATATATATATATATATATATATATATTGTGTATATATATATATATATATATATATATATATATATATATATATATATATCCATTATCTTCTGCTTTATTCTCTATTAGGGTGGCGGAGGGGTTCCCCATGCCCATCCAGGGGAGAAGGTTTCAGGCGCTGGGCAGATAGACCCAGGACAGGGCGCCAACCTATCGCTGGGCACACACTCACACATACACACTCTATATGGGGCAATTTGGAGAACTCAATTGACTTGATCCATGTTTTTGGACCGTGGGAGGAAACCGGAGAACCCGGAGGAAACCCACACGGAGGAAACCCCCCCGCGACCCTAATAGAGGATAAAGCGGAAGATAATGGATATATATATATATATATATATATATATATATATATATATATATATATATATATATATCGTTAAGCTCTATTATATATTTTGTACTGATGGGCAGCATCATCTGTACTGAGGTGTATCACATGTAAAGTGTAACAGACACAAGGTCCCACATGACATCAAACACAATGACTTACGGAAACAATAACACGTCACGTCGCAGCTATAGAACGGGATCAGCCATGGATGCTACTGCCAGTAATGATCCTCCAATTCGAAATAACGAAAAAGTCAAAACAGTCCTGCTGCTTACTGCTTATGAAAGATATAAAATCATTTAAATCATTTTAATCATTTTTTGAAGTTCTTTGTGTGATTGTTGTGCTTTTTGGTTGTGTATTTCATGGAAGGAGTGAGAGAAGTTGACTGATTTTAAATGAAACATTATCCTCTTATTTTAGATACCGGGGGTTTAAAGTGATTAAGTGATCTATTTACACACAGAGGAATTTGTCCTCCGCCTTTAACCTATTCATGCAGTGACACCCCCCACGCGCACACACACACACACACACACACACACACACACACACACGCGCGCGCATTAAAGACATTGGTTAGTATATTAATTTTGTCTGCTTTGTTACTCGGGCGGCACGGTGGCTCAGGCTTTCTCCTTTCAGCACTAGGGATTCCCGGTTCGAATCCCCATCTGGGTGGAGTTTCCATGTTCTCCCCGTGGGTTTCCTCCGGTTTCCTTCCACAGTCCACAAACATGGATTAAGTCAATTGAGTTCTCCAAATTGCCCCATATAGTGCGTGTCTGTGTGAGTGAGTGTGTGCCCAGCGATGGATTGGCGCCCTGCCCTGGGTGTATCTGCCCAGCGCCCGAAACGTTCTCCCCTGGGTGGGCATGGGGAACCCCACCGCGACCCTAATAGAGGATAAAGTGGAAGATAATAGATGAATGTATGAATGCTTTGTTACTCCCGTACAGTAGATGGCAGGGTTAGCGATATTGCTTCAACTCTATTAGCAGTGAAGAAGTCAGCCTGCTTCCGTCGCCAGCTCTGTCTGTTCAGTGGATCGTTCGCTGTGTGCTGCACTTAAAAGCTTTTATTTGCGAATTGAAATTTAGATTCAATTCAAATCAGATTAAAGTTCATGCCGCCATTTGAGGTCAACGTGTGAACCATGTGTGCTCTGTTTGACGGCAGCTCTTTATTAGCGATGCAGAGCTCTCACACTCCGCACAGTAACTGCAGGTGAATATAAACACTGTCTCCTGATTTCTTTAGAAACTGTTTGTTTACGTTTCATCTGGATTCTGCGGCTCTGCAGGTTCAGACTGAATCATCTGTTACTCTGTTCTGTAGGCAGGATCTTTACAGGTCACTTATAACCTGCATGTTTCAGAGAGATTAATCAGGTTTGATGAATTTACAGTGTAGTTGGTTTTCTCCATAACTTCTGACTTGTAATGTTCTCATTTGTAAGTCGCTTTGGATAAAAGCGTCTGCTGAATGTAAGTGTAAACACTGCAGTTACACTCGTACAGAGGTGGTGTTTTATTGTGCGTTTAAATTATTCATTCATTCATTATCTTCCGCTTTATTCTCTATTTTGGTTGCGGGGGGGGGGGTCCCCTTGCCCATCCAGGGGAGAACATCTCGGGCACTGGGCAGATAGACCCAGGACAGGGCGCCAATCCATCGCTGGGCACACACTCACTCACACAAACACACTCTACTGTATATGGGGCAATTTGGAGAACTCAATTGACTTGATCCATGTTTTTTTGGACTGTGGGAGGAAACCGGAGAACCCGGAGGAAACCCACGCGGACACGGGGAGAACATGGAAACTCCACCCAGATGGGGATTCGAACCGGGAATGCCCTAGTGCTGAGAGGCGAAGGTGCTACCCACTAAGCCACCGTGCTGCTGCGTTTAAATTACATTTACATTTACATTTGATCATTTATTGGACGCTTTTATCCAAAGCGACAAGGTGAACACAGGGTTAATCACAACATTCCTGGAGCAATGAGGGTTAAGGGTCTTGCTCAAGGACCCACATTGGTAACTTCAGTGGCCCCGGGATTTGAACCCCTAACCTTCAGATTGATAGCCCAACACCCTAACCACTGAGCCACCGCGCCATCAGTATATAATTAATATATACTGATTGATTTAGAATTAAAAAAATAAAAAAAAACACCTACTAAAATGTGGTGTGTGTGTGATTTATGGCAAAAGAGATATGTAAATACGTTTATTGCAAATAGACTACTTTATCAAATGTATATTGGTCTTGGGGAAATGTAGTGCATGTGGTAATAAGTTGATTAAGCTGGGAGAACACTAGGGATTCCCGGTTCAAATCCCTATCTGGGTGGAGCTTCCATGTTCTCCCCGTGTCTGCGTGGGTTTCCTCCCACAGTCCAAAAATATGGATCAAATCAATCGAGTTCTCCAAAATTGCCCCATATAGAGTGTGTGTGAGTGAGTGTGTGCCCAGCGATAGATTGGCGCCCTGTCATGGGTCTATCTGCCCAGCGCCCGAGACGTTCTCCCCTGGATGGGCATGGGGAACCCCCCCCGCGACCCTAATAGAGGATGAAGCGGAAGATAATGAATGAATGAAGCTGTGAGAACAGTTTTCTCTTTTTTTTGGTCTTTTGGGGAAAAAAGTGTGCCTGAAAAATCACAGAGACACTGCTCGATGTTTACAGTAGATATGTAGTGTTATAGAGTGTTATGTGGTCCATGATGAGCTCTGGATGTGCCAGATGTTCTTACCACTCATCCTCACCACCTGATCTTATTTTGTTTTCAAGCACGTTCTTTCAATGACATATCATGTGAAACCCTTTGAAGGCAGTGAGTTTTATATTTATTAGACTATTTTGGGAATTCTGTTTATTTGCATTCATACTTATTAGATGTTTCCCAAAGAACAGATGTTTATTTTTATGTAGGATTTTTTAAAAATGTTTTAAAAGTATTTCTTATTTTGTGCTCTTGTCTTTATCCAGTCCCCAAGAACTCGCTTTGGAAATTAAAGCATTCATCAGTGGGGTCGACCAGTCCCAAGGACGTAAGCTCAGTGTCCGTGATCATGCCCGTTGTGCCGTGCGACTACTCCGTACTGTCCCAGTGTGCAGGGGAGCAGTCCTGGAACACTTACGAGGTGTTTACGATGAATATGTGGCATCATTTTTTCAAGATCTGGAGGCTGAAAGTGACAGTGGTAGTGGAAGTAACAGTATGGCTGCTGGAACTAACAGCACTGTCTCAAATCTGGAGGATGTAATCAAAGAAATCCATGCCGTCCTGCTGGAGTTTATTCAACAGAACCCGAAAGCGTGGGCCCCATTGGTGACTTCATGGGCAGTGGATCTCCTTGGCCAGCTCAGCAGTAAGCATGCAGGAAGGAGAGCAGCTCCACACTCTTCCAGCCTCAATGAGCTTCTTCAGTTATGGATGTCATGTGCTGCTACTCGCTCCCTCATGGAGTGCTACTCCCAGTGTCTGGCAGCAATGTTGCCTTGGTGCCCTGATGCATGTGTGGATGCTTTGCTGGATACATCTGTACAACACTCCCCTCATTTTGACTGGGTTGTTGCCCATATAGGTTCTGCTTTCCCTGGTACCATCATCAGCAGGGTGCTTGCCTGTGGACTCAAAGATTTTTATGCTCATGGTTGTCCTTCTGGGGAAAAGGGCAGCCAACAGCAAACAATGGACAAAAACAGCAGGGTACCCAAAATTGGTTCTGTGGTAGGCATTCTCGGGCATTTGGCCTCAAGGCACTCGGAAAGCATTAAGAAGGAGCTCCTCAGAATGTTCCAGGATAGCTTGTCCTCTCCACCCCAAAATACACCCCCAACATCAGGCACAGCGGGGTGGGAGAACTCCCCTCATTTGCGTAGGGCCACCGTGCCTTTCTTGCTGCAGCTGGCTGCACTCTCACCCTCTCTGTTCGGTTCAGTGTCGGTTGAATTGGTGGAGATCCTGCGCCCTCCTGTCCTTCTCCAACTCCAGACTCAGTTTCAAGGCCTGCCCAGGGAGGAGCTGGAAAACATGCTGGGTTTGGCAGTGCACCTCATCAGTCAGAGCCCCTCAGGTGGAGCACGTGTGCTGCGTTTTCTTGCTGACACTGCCACCCCAGCTTCGGTTATTATTTCAGGCCCCACCCCCTCACCCCATGATGGTATTAGAGAAGCCTGTGATCGTCTGCTTCAAATGCTCCTCCTGCATCTCCACAAGCTTGTGTACAACCGACCAGAAAGTGATGAGCCTTATTTACACTCTGCCTCTTCCTCAGCAATGCCACGTATTATACCCTTTCTTGAGGAACTACAGGGTCATGTCGGTGAGCTTTGTGCTGAGACTCTAAGACTGGAGAGAAAAAGGCATCTGTGGCTACATCAGTTGCTCTGTCTACTGTCTGTATATGGTGGCCCAAGTGTTGCCACTGAAGCCCTTTGCCAGCTTCTTACTCAAGCAAGGAATCCTGAAGAGCTGGCCTTAGCCTCACAACTGTACACCCCACTCTCATCAACAATCTCAGGTCTGCTCCAAGCCGCTGTGTTACGTTGCATTGCTCAGATCCACACTCAGAACCTAAATAGTAGAGAATTGTCACAGCTCCTAAACAACCTGGCCACTGCAGTTCAGAGCCAAGAGGATGAATCCAAAGCAGGTAGTGGGACGGCCGGAAGTTCGGTTTACTCGTCAATGGGAGCTCAGGTTGGAGCCGCCGTTTCCAGGCATCTTCACGACTTCTGTCCATTATTGCTTCATGGTGACGCCACAGTGTCTAGAGCAGCGGCTCGCCTTCTGTCTTGCAGCCACCTTCCAAAAGCTTGTTCTTCAGCACATCTTCTGCTGATATCACGGGCAGCTGTGGCACATTTTTTTATTGCTCTTCGACAAAGGGGAGAAGGACTGAAAATTGGAGGACAGAGTGGTGGAGAAACAGTTGGGTATTCAATGCGTCTGTTGGCCCATCTGGCAGCTTACTCTTCACTTACATTAAAAATAGTTTTGCAGCAGCTTGTTGAAGGAGCCTTACACAGAGGCAACAGAGATTTGTTTGGGGGTCAAAAAGAAGTCTATGATGAACATGCAGCTTTGACACACACACATGATCCAGACCTGGCTGGATCCTTGCTGGACATCAACTTCAAATTTGGCACTACCGTTAACTTTTCTGGAAGTGTGTGGTCTGTCTTCCATGCTGGGGTGATTGGAAAAGGACTGAAACCCCCTCAGGTTTCCATACAGTCCGACCCTGATAAAGTTAAGCAGAATATGCAGACTTTGCTTGCCGTCACAGTACAGTGCTGCAGCTCTTTCGGAGGGAGCCGCAGTAATGGCTCCTGTAAAGGTTTCGGCAACGACCGACAGCTTCAGTCTGGTGAATCCTTTTCAGATGAGTCCTGTCCAATTAATGCTGAGGCTGCTATAGTTATAGCTGTGGCTTTGGTAGAAAATGTCTGCCCAGACGTAGCAAATGGAGAACTGTCTTGGCCACCTGAGGAACATGCCAAGACTACAGTTGAACGAGACATTCACATCCGCAAATGTTTCGAAGCCAATCCTGTACTGTTTCATCTTCTTCGTGTGGTGGCCACTGGGCGCCCAGCACTCTGCTACTGCTCAGCTGTTCTTAGAGGACTTTTGGCAACATTGCTGGCCCACTGGGAGGCTTCGAGGGAACCTTCAGTGCTAGATTCACCATGGCATCTCCAGGCCTCCTGTCTATTAGTGTCCTGTATGGGAGAAGGGCAGCTTTTGCCACCGGTGTTAAGTAACATCCATGAGATCCTCCCTTATCTCACCCCATTTGAGGTCAGGCTTTTGTTGCTGGGTGTTTGGGAGTACATGCGTGGGAACAGTCCTTTGCCTCAGAAATTCACCTTTGATGCAGAGAAAGGAGTGTTTTTCAGAGACTTTTCTCGCGATGGGGATGTAGCACGTTACATTGCATCAGTCCACAGCGTGCTTCACAAGAACATTGACCGGCTTGGACACTTATGTTGGAGATTTCAGATATAGAACTATGTTACAGTCTGTTTTGGAATTTCTGAAAGTACACAATTATATTTCTACTTAAAATGTCTTTCCCATTATAAAAAATTGCCCATTTTTATATAAAGTTTCTGTTTAAAGAAGACAAGCTTTTGCTTGTGTGGCATCAAAATCCTGCAATGAACTAGCAACCTGTCAAGCGTGCTTATAAACCTTTCACCCTGTATGTTTTAGAAATTATCGGACGAATGTTTATATCTGGAAATACCCAGCTGTTTTTTTGTATCTTTTGTATCTATTGATGAATGTTTGTCATTCAGATATTAACATTGTTTGTGTTTTCTTTGTAGTCCAGAAGATAAAGGTCATAGCCACACTCTTATTTTTACTGTTGTTTACTTTTTTTGATAAAATAATAAATTTTTTAGAAAATTGACACTGGAGGTGTCACATTTGCTAGATGCAGACAGTGTAATAGAGTATTTTAAATCTAAGACTTCTTTAAGAAGAATTTCATACAGTATGTTCCATTTGTCTATGACTTTGACCTCTCCCACCATTTAAAACCTCTTTGTACTAATACACAGTACAAACATAAATATTTCCATTTTCAGGTTTTTATATCAGTTATTAAATCCATCGTCCCATAATGCAAAAGGTTTATTTTATATAAAACTTTTTTGTATGATGAGTACAAACGTATACCTAATGTCACTATATAATACCATGCATTTTTGCGTATTATAGTTTGTCATATTACGTTATATAGTCAGTTTCGAAAACTAAATACATATATACAAATATACAACTAAACACTGGTATATACTACTTATATATTTACGACAGAATTTGGACACTTCTCTTAGTCTTTAAATTCTTGTGTATTTAAAATTAAGCACAACTTTTTATTTACAATAGCAGTTGAAAATTGATGTTTAAATGTTGTCTTATATGGGTGCCCTTTAGCATCTGCATAGTTTGTGCTGGTCCTTGAACACGGCAGCTTTATTGATCGGTTTGTTTGTTTTTTCCATAATAAGCTACCACACACAAACCATGATCAGGATGAAACTGGAAAAAATAGTCATCAAATTGTTTCAATCATTTGTACATGTGTGTACACTCCCGACCAATTGACCATAAGCAGTAGGGAAAGTTACCAGCCTATTTCATTTTTATTTATAATATAAATAAACGAGATGGCACGGTAGCTTAGTGGTTAGCACGTTAGCCTCTCAGCGCTAGGGAATCCCGGTTCGAATCCCCATCTGGCCGGAGTTTCCATGTTCTCCCCGTGTCTGCATGGGTTTCCTCCGTGTTCTCCGGTTTCCTCCCACAGTCCAAAAACATGGATCAAGTCAATTGAATTCTCAAAATTGCCCCATATAGAGTGCGTCTGTGTGAGTGAGTGTGTGCCCAGCGATGGATTGGCGCCCAGTCCTGGGTCTATCTGCCCAGCGCCTGAGATGTTCTCCCCTGGATGGGCATGGGGAAACCCCCCACGACCCTAATGGAGGATAAAGCGGGAGATAATGAATGAATGAATAAATAAACGATATAGCAGCAGGGCGGCACGATGGCTTAGTGGTTAGCATGTTCACCTCTCAGCACTAGGGATTCCTGGTTTGAATCCCAATCTGGGTGGAGTTTCCATGTTCTCCCCGTGTCCGCATGGGTTTCCGCCTGGGTTTCCGCCGGGTTCTCCGGTTTCCTCCCACAGTCCAAAAACATGGATAAAGGTCAATTGAATTCTCTAAATTGCCCTATATAGAGTGTGATTGTGTGTGTGTTTGTGCCCAGCGATAGATTGGCGCCCTGTCCTGGGTGTATCTGCCCAGCGCCCGAATGGTTCTTCCCTGGATGGGCATGGGGAACCCCCCCCCCTCCCGGGACCTTAATATAGAATAAAGCGGAAGATAATAGATGGATGGATAAATAAACGATATGGCAGCATTGCTACAAGCAACCCTTTTTCATCCTATTAGACGGAGCCACGTGTTCGTTAGCTGCGCGTATTAGTTTCCATGGCAACCTCTAGCGCCCGCTGTAACCGGTAAGTCCGGCTCGCTCCAGCGAGGCTCCGGTGGAGGCGGAGCTTAACCAGCAAACCCAAGATGGTGGCTGCCTTCATTGAAAGGTAATGAAGATTTCCGAATTCGAGTTCTGTATTTAAACTAAGTCCGTGGAAGGTTTGCGTGTTCAGTGCGGGTGAATTCCAACGTCCTGCTCCACTGCAGGTGGGATTTGTTTGAGGTCGGGAACGAGCTCGAAAACGTTCAGATATGAAGCTGCAAACGAATGAATGCGTGGCTTTAAAATCGCTGGCCTGCGTTTTAGCCAACTAGCAACAGGCTAATGGCTCGCATGTCGAGGTCTGCCTTCACTCGGGAGTTTATCTTTAACAAAGATGTTTGATTTGGGTTTAGAAAACTATTTTCTCTGCTCCTTAAAATTCCAAACAGGTCGATGTTAACAAAGCTCACGGAGGCGCAATGTTGACCTGCAGCTCGCGTCCAATGGAAGCTGCTGGATGAGGATCTGATTTCATGATCCGTTTTCATCTGAATATCATCGGATTTAATACTGAATCTAATAATCGTGACGCGAGGTTGAAATCCTGCAATAAGGTCATGTTTATATCGCAAAATCCCGTCAAACCCAGCGTTATAAGCGCTCAAAATGCAAGAACACAGTGTTTGCTTATTCTTTTGATCTCTATCAGATTTCAAAGTTTAGATTCAAAGTTAAGATTAAATCCGATTGTAATTGTTAATGCATGACTTCATGCACTTAGAGGAAAGAATTTTGCTCTGATTGTATGACGTAATAACAGCAGCTGAAGGAAACGGATTTGTAGAATAATTCTATATATAATTTGCAACCGTTGCTTAATTTTTTTTGGGGTCATTTTAGCAGACGCTTTTATCCAAAGCGACTTACAAGGTGATCACAACATCCCTGAAGCAATGAGGGTTAAGGGCCTTGCTCAAGGACCCACACTGGTAACTAAAGTGGCCCTGGGATTTGAACCCCCAACCTTCAGATTGATAGCCCAACACCCTAACCTAGCAGGCCCCTTGGTGTTACTATGTCTGCAACCATGTTCTGGCAGTCAACTAGATTTTATTACTTTAAATTGTGCTCTTGTTTTTTTTATTTATTTAGAAAATTTACAAAAAATAGTTTAATTAAAGGTGCTTGTGTTTTAGATAAGGTGATTGGTGAGACTGTTTAAATGCTTTCTGTTTAATGTAATATTATTGCCTTTTTGTTGTAGAATGGGGCTGCTGTTTGGTTTGTGCATCTGCCTGCTATTTGTCAGCACTTGTGCAGTGGATCGAGGAAACTTTAAAACCTGCGATCAGAGTGGCTTCTGCAAGTAAGTGTTTGAGCTTGCCAACTGGAATCTGCACCTTAAAGTCTTGAAAGTTCTGTGTCTTACATGTGTTCTATGATAACAAGTAGGATATTATTGTCCTCAATGTTGTATAGAAATATGTAGCTCTTTGAACCAACTAGCTTAAGATCTTTTAAAATTAGAAATTTTGTGCTTCAAAATCATCAACTAAAGTTTTGTTCTGCTTCGTTAGGCGTCAGCGGGCAATTAAGCCAGGGCAGTCTCCATACCGAGCTTTACTTGATACTCTGGAGCTAAGTGACTCCAGACTCACTCTGCAACTTATTAATGATAATAATAAGGTGAGGCCAAATAAACGGTTCACAACAGATCTATTAAACTGTCAAATTAATGCTATTTGGTCTATGACTAAGAATATTACAATTAAAAAAATGTAACTGTGCTAACTCTTAGTTTTTTTTCTGTGATGGTAGGTCCGCTTATTGTTAGAGCTTTATAGGCTGCAGGGAAACATCACTCGTGTGAAAATAAATGAGCTGAAACCTCTAAAGCCTCGTTTTGAGGTACCAGATGTCCTGGTAGGGGATCCACCCACTGAGCCGTGAGTATCATCTTCTTGTAATATATCTTACATACTGGTATAAAATACATATGTATGTATTTAAAAGGATCTGAAATATTTTTGTTACTGTCTTTCAGTCTATCAGTGCTTTCCAAGGATGATAACGGCATGGTGCTGTCTTTGGGAGCAGAGAGCCAGAGACTGATTGTGAGCGCACGTCCATTCAGACTGGACATTATGGAAGGGCCTGAAGTGCTGCTCTCTCTTAATTCCCGTGGCCTGTTGGTGTTTGAGCACCTGCAGCTTCGCAAAGAGACGTGGGTTTTTCCACTCTGATTATTAGGACTATAAAAAAATAGTGATTGAATAGTTTGCAGTTTTACAGACCATAGGGTTCAACAGAGCAAAAGATGGAATGGGTTGTGATCTTACTCGCATGACTGAATTAGACTGATAGGCGGCCTAACCCTGCTGGTTAACCCATAATGCTTCATTGAAATTTTAAGGTTTGGTCGATCATATTTTCTTTTTGATTCTATTATACAGGCAAGTGGATGTTGAAAGTACAGAAGCTAAAGAAGGAGAGGAAGAACAGGAGGAGGATAAAAAGGTGGGTGGTTAATACCCTTTGTGCTGCTGAGGGTGTGACTTTTTCAACGTGAGTTCACTGTGCTTCTGTGTAACTAAGGATTTAACAATGATCAGCTTTTAACCTGCAGAGCTGGTTATAATTCTATATATACACAATTTTTACACTTAATTGAAGTTATATTTACTTTTTTTATGATCATTGTCAGTTCTCTTTGCTCCTCTTTCTTACATCTAACCAATGATTACCTGTCTTTTGTTCAAGCAGGTGGAAGATGGAGAGAAAGACAAAGAGGATGATGGTTTATGGGAGGAAACTTTTAAATCACATACAGACAGTAAACCTAATGGTATGTGTTCTAGTTTTTGATCGAAAAGAAAATTCTTTGTAATATGGACAAGTGTTCTTTAATTTTACTTTTCCAGAAATAAATCAGTTTATTTGCTTTTCCTGTTGACTGCTAAAAAATAAGTTAAATGTGATTTTGCATTTGAGTAATAGATGTTACTGCCTAGTGCCATCATCTCTTAAAATAGAACTTTAACCTTTGTCTCCTGATCTCTCTCTCTCTCTAGGCCCTACGTCAATTAGTTTAGACTTTTCTTTGCCTGGTGTTGAACATGTCTATGGTATACCAGAACATGCAGACAGTCTAAAACTCAAAACCACAGAGTAAGTACACAGTGTAAACTAACAGTTGTAGGCATAAAACCCCTCAGAAGGCATATCCTTCATTTGTGGAAACTTGTTACTTGATATTTTTTTGTTTGTTTCTGCAGTGGAGGAGATCCATACAGGTTGTATAATCTGGATGTGTTTCAGTATGAACTCAACAATCCCATGGCTTTATACGGATCAGTGCCAGTAATGCTTGCTCATAATGTGCAGCGTACCTTGGGCATTTTTTGGCTCAATGCTGCTGAGACCTGGGTGGATATCAGCTCCAACACTGCGGGAAAAGTAAGGAAGGTCTTTTACTAATCAGAATTTATATCACTGTACAATGAAAAAAA
Organism: Corydoras maculifer; assembly: GCA_019802435.1. Lineage (NCBI taxonomy): Eukaryota > Metazoa > Chordata > Actinopteri > Siluriformes > Callichthyidae > Corydoras > Corydoras maculifer. The sequence goes on from JAFMOD010000727.1 coordinate 178,204, forward strand.
ACTAGTCATCTAGATGAGTTCTGTAGTTAGTAAAGAATCAGTTATTAATTTAATAAAGTTAGCAACCTTACACTTTCCAAACCACATATGCTTATTGCAGACTGTCTTTGGGAAGATGCTGGACTTTGTTCAGGGTTCCAGTGAGACTCCACAAACCGATGTGCGCTGGATCTCTGAGAGTGGCATCATCGATGTCTTCATCATGCTCGGACCTAAACCCTCTGATGTGTTTGCACAGTACGCCTCACTTACAGGTGCTGTGTTGTGTCTGCAAAATGAATCTTAATCTTAAAATGGGTCATCAAACGTTGCAGTTAGAATTCTTTAATATGCATGTTACACATGTGAACTTCTTAGTTGTGTTGCTGTCGGATTATTATTTTATTCTATTTTTTATATTTTTATTATTTTCCCTCAAACAGGAACCCAGGCTTTCCCTCCCCTGGCAGCTGTGGCTTACCACCAGTGTCGCTGGAACTACAACGATCAAGATGATGTGAAGGCAGTGGATAAGGGTTTTGATGAACACGACATTCCTTACGACTTCATCTGGCTGGACATTGAGCACACAGATGGCAAGCGCTACTTTACCTGGGACCCTCATAAATTCCCACAGCCCAAAGAAATGTTGCAGAACATCATGGACAAGAGACGCAAGGTCGGTCTGCAAGCTTTTTGACTTTACAAATATGTACCTTTTTTCACAAAATTATCCATAGTGATTCTCAAAATATCAATTTTCAAAAATATCAAAAGTATCTATCTATTTAATTAATTAATCACAGAAAGTAAATACTGCAATGTTATTATTTTTAGTCCTATGGCAATGATCAGCTCAGTATTTTAATATTATTTTAAAACCTGTTTCATTGCACTTTACCAACCTGAATATTATTGAAATAATATGTAGGTTTTGGCGATAAGTTCAAAGTGAAACTCTTGTTTCTGTTTTTTTTGTCAGATGGTCACCATTGTAGATCCTCATATTAAGGTTGACAGCAGCTACAAGATTCACAATGAGATCAGTGCCAAGAACTTCTATGTCAAAAACAAAGATGGAAGAGACTATGAGGGCTGGTGCTGGCCAGGTAAGAGTGATGTCTGCTGACCATACGATTTGGGCGTTTGTCATTATGTGTACAGTAATCGCAATCTGAAATTTCTATTGCATAAGATTTATTTTTGATTTTGTTTCACTTTTTCTTCACACAGGAAATGCTGGTTATCCAGACTTCACAAATCCAGAGATGAGAACATGGTGGGCCAGTATGTTTGCCTATGATCAGTATGAGGTAATATTTAATAAAGCAGTATTGTCTATTAATTTCCCTTTTTTGTATTTATTGCAGTTTTTCTTTTCCCTTTACATCCGAACGATTGATATGCTCATTATTCTAGATACAAATTTGTGTAAAGCTGTTTTATATTATTTTTACATTTCCATTTGGTCATTTAGCAGACGCTTTTATCCAAAGCGACTTACAAGGTAACAGGGTTAATCACAGCATCCCTGGAGCAGTGATGGTTAAGGGTCTTGCTCAAGGACCCACACTGGTAACTTCAGTGGACCTGGGATTTGAACCGCCAACCTTCAGATTGATAGCCCAACACCCTAACCTAGCAGGCTCCTTTTTATAATGTTAAAACCCAACCTAAATTATTAATGTAGCTTAAATTATCTCCCTTCTCTTAAAAACTTTCAGTAATTTAGTTAATTATCTTGCACATCTCTCTCATGCATTTCTTTAACTTCAGGGCTCCATGGAGAACCTGTTTACATGGAATGACATGAATGAGCCATCAGTGTTTAATGGCCCTGAGGTCACAATGTACAAAGATGCCGTCCATGGGAACTGGGAACACAGAGATGTGCACAATCTTTATGGCTTCTATGTGGTGAGTGATCTCAATCTGCTTTCCGTACATCCAGTTTAAAGTTGTATTCGTATATTATATTGAAGCATCGTTTTTACAATCTTGTTTTTTTTGTTGTTGTTTGTTCTTGGATTTCCGTTCTTTATGGCTTTGCTTTATTTTCGAGTAGCAAATGGCCACAGCAGAAGGTCTCATCCAGCGGTCTGGAGGGAATGAGCGACCCTTCGTTCTTACAAGGTCCGTCTTCGCTGGCTCACAGAGATATGGTGAGTTTTGGTTCAAATGCGTTGCTTCACTAATATACAACAAGAGATCTTACTAAACAAAAACCGTCAACCACTTTGATTTGATTTGTGTGCAGGTGCTGTGTGGACTGGAGACAATGCAGCTGAATGGGACCACCTGAAAATCTCTATTCCCATGTGCCTGAGTCTCAGCCTGGTGGGCCTCTCATTCTGTGGTGGTAAATAATTATACTTAAGAGTCCCTCTCTTATTAAACCACAGATAAATGGTTTAATATTCATTCATTATCTCCAGCTTTATCCTCTAGTAGGGTCGCGGTGGCCATCCAGACACAGGACAGGGTGCCAATCCATCGTTGGGCACACATTCACTCACTCACACACACACACTCTACTGTATATGGGGCAATTTGGAGAATTCAATTGACTTGATCCATGTTTTTGAACTGTGGGAGGAAACCGGAGAACCCGGAGGAAACCCCACGCGGACACGGGGAGAACATGGAAACTCCACCCAGATGGGGATTCGAACCGGGAATCCCTAGTGCTGAAAGGCGAAGATGCTACCCACTAAGCCACCGTGCCGCCGTGGTTTAATGTTTTTTTTTTTTTTAGTTGGCTTTTTTTCTAGTTATACTTGTTGTTCTTAATGAAAACATGTGCCGTTCTTTGGTCTGTCAGTCATATGCTGTATTTTGTGCTCCATTTTTAAAGAAGCATGTAATTAAATGATGATGAACCAGTTCCCACAAGTTCCACCACGTGCTGTAATGACATCACGGCAACTTTGTGCTCTGTTGTTTTGCCTTGCAAACAATATGCCAACACTGCTAACTCCTGATACCAGCGTTAGTGGGTTACAGGAATAGTGTGGTACTGTGCTGTTTTTGTCAAAATGTGGAAGCCGCGTATCGAGCTGACTCACTGCCAGATGTTTGTTCAGTGTTGGTCATTTAAAATGGTTTGCCCTATGTGTTTAATTTCAAATGTTATAAAATGTTCTGTAGTTCTGCAACAGCTCTGCATAACTGTGTTTGGTGTTCTATTTTCAAAGCTGATGTTGGTGGTTTCTTTAAAAGTCCCAGTACTGAACTGCTGGTGCGTTGGTACCAGACTGGTGCGTATCAACCATTCTTCCGTGCCCATGCCCATCTGGATACTCCAAGAAGGGAACCATGGCTTTTTGGTCCAGAAAACACATTACTTATCCGGGAAGCTGTTCGACAGCGTTATGCCCTTCTCCCATACTGGTACCAGCAGTTCTACCATGCTTATATGACAGGACAGCCTATAATGAGGTAAGAGTAATCGGAGTTATACTAACTTAATACTTACTATAATATATTTTATTATATATTTATATATACTTTATTTTCTCCTTCATTTTATTGTTTTTATTTTATATTCTAGACCCCTGTGGGTTGAGTATCCTAATGATGCTGCTACATTTACTATTGATGATGAGTTTCTGATTGGTAAGTGAATACATCACCACTTTATTGACTTGTCCTTGAATCGCTTGAATGTATAACAAGTAAATCCAATTTAGGACGAGATTTACTGGTGCATCCAGTCACTGAGGAAGGAGTACGAGGGGTAACTGCTTACCTGCCGGGATCAGAGGAGGTACTTACCACACATATCAAGGTTTCCCTTAGATTTGGCCCTAACATATTTGTCATGTGTTTATAATCATCAGAATAACTGGCAAGTGTGACGAAATAGAATTTTAACTTTAGAAGGGAAAAATATACACCATGGAAGGGGTATTGGGTCATTTACATTTGACATGTACATGAGCTTTTATGACAACTCTCCAAGTTCAATTTATATAATATATATATGTGTGTGTGTATGTGTATATATGTATAAGTTGAATACATAAGTTATTTACTTATTGTGAAATCTTTCTCCATGTGCAGGTCTGGTATGATGCCCACACATTCCAGAAACACAGTGGTGCCCAAAACCTCTACATTCCAGTCACCATGCAGTCTGTATGTGTGTTTATTATATTTTATTTTATAATTACCAAACAAAGGATTCAGGTTTGTTAATTCTGGTAGAACTTTCTTGCTAGATTCCAGTGTTCCAGCGTGGAGGCTCCATCATTCCTAGAAAAATCCGCGTACGAAGATCATCTGCATGCATGGAGAATGACCCGTATACCCTTTATGTGGCTCTCAGTCCTCAGGTTTTTTTTTTTTAAGTTATAATTTTGTTGAAATTATTTAAGTTTAAATTTTTATTAAAAATACATGGAATAAAATGTTACCTTTTTTTTTGGTTAGAAAATTGCTGAAGGTGAACTGTACCTAGATGACGGTCACTCCTTTGATTTCCAAACGAAGAAAGAATTCATTCACCGAAGCCTTACGTTTGCCCACAATGTTCTGACATCCAGGTATTTTATTCTGACCTCTATTTCATGTACTGGAATCCTTGCATTTGATTAGACTGAATATACATTTGGTTGCTGAAGTTCAATGTTATAGTCTTACATATTTTCAGGAACTTGTGCCCAGACTGCAAATTCTCCACGAAATCTTGGATTGAGAAGATTTTCATTGTGGGAGCCAATAAGCCAAACAAAGTTACTCTTCAAATTGATGGTATGTTCTTTTGTGTGTCAGTGGTAGTGATTAAAGAGACTTTTTATTTTTAGAATATAATTAGTTTAATTGATGAAGTTAATTAATGTTCCTTGTCATGATTTGTTTTATATTTATTAGGTGAAGCCAAGGCACTGGAGTTTGAGTATGATGCTTCTCTGACTCTATTAACCCTTCGTAAGCCAGGCATGAATGCTGGAGCGGACTGGACTGTGATAATACAGTAACTCTGAATAGGAAACTGAACCTGGATGGTTGCAAGATCCCAAAATTTTAACAACACACAACCAAGTGTGGGTGGTTAACTAAGACAAACCAAGAGATATTAGAGATGAAAAATCAAGACTACTTTAAAAGTCCCCATCACATTTCTATTAACATCTCATGCACTGGGTTTAAAATAATAAATAATTTTAAAAAACTAAAATAAGATGGGTTATGTAAGTTGACCATTGTTGGCCAATTAGAGTAACGAAAGAAATCAAATCTTGTAGGATTCATGTTTTCTTCACCTAGTAAATAATGTAGCTGATTTTTTTTTTATTGTAAGTGGAGGATGACATTTCATTTTATTAAATTCAAACTACAAGTGATTCAGAAATCTGTAGTTTTGATTCAAATACATGAAATCCAGCTGTGAACTACAATAAGAAACTGATGACCAAAGTGCATTCACAGCCTGAATGTTTTAACTGAAACAAACCACTGACGGAGGCAGCGGAGGCAAATTCCAATGTGTTTTTGTATTTTTTTCCCCAGCACTTAGAAATTGAAATAGAATAACTGACCTTTTACAATTGAAGTGGAAAATGTCTAGAATGTTTTCTTCTTCAAAAGACGTTCGCACATTGTCTGAATAATGTATTTGAACACCCTGTTTTCCATGTACATTCCTGAAATTAAATGCACATAATACACTATTCTTTGGTTGCCCTGGTGATGACCTTATTTTCCCCCAACCGTATTGTTAATGCCACTTATAAAAGAGTTTTCAGGACAAAAGCGATGGAATTTCTGTATTTGGTGAATTTCAAAGACTGTAATGGATGTCATAACTTGAATGATTCTTAATAAAAGATGTTGTCAAACTTATTTATGTCTTTCCTTTGGTATGTGGTTGATTTTGCAGATGGTTGAATTAGCAAAGTGATGTATTTTTATTAAACTGTAAGTTTAAAACGTCTTTATGTAGAATTTGTCTGAAAAGTTTCCAGTTTTAATGAAAATTTCGAAGAAAAAAAATGGTTTTACTGTAATACACTCGCAATGTTTCAGCACCTTGAAGTAATGAAATGTTTGCCTTAACAGAACTCATTACATGCTAAAAACATGATTTAATGTTTAATCTTTTTGATTTAATTCAATTTAAAAATGATAAGTTTTGTTTCAGGGACGTTATGTCGCAGGGTGATGACGTCGCGCAATTATGGCTGCAGAAGGCACAGATGAAATGAGTCTGGCAGGTTTGCAAATGCGTTTCTTTTCGTTTCTCTGATTCTCACGTAGCTTTGTTTGTTTTGTTTGTTTTTAGTTTTTTAATTAAGTATTGTGTTAATTATAGAGCGCGGTGAGATTCTCCTGTTTGCTCGCTGTGTCAGATTAACAGTATAATCTCGGAAGCGTTTTACTTTCAGATCAAATCTAAAGCTTTTTAAATTTATTTACTGAGATTCTCTTTCATTCTAAACTACGACAGTGATTTATGCAGCACGGCGGTTTAGTGGTTAGCATGTTCTCCTCTCAGCACTAGGGATTCCCGGTTCGAATCCCCATCTGGGTGGAGTTTCCATGTTCTCCGTGTGTCTGCGTGGGTTTCCTCCGGGTTCTCCGGTTTCCTCCTACAGTCCAAAAACATGAATCAAGTCAATTGAGTTCTCCAAATTGCCCCATAAAGAGTGTGTTTGTGTGAGTGAGTGTGTGCCCAGCGATAGATTGGCGCCCTGTCCTGGGTGTATCTGCCCAGCGCCCGAAATGTTCTCCCCTGGATGGGCATGGGGAACCCCACCGCGACCCTAATAGAGGATAATGCGGAAGATAATGAATGAATGATAATTACAGACTGTATTCCATCTGTGTCCTTGTGTTTGTTAGTCCCTTGTTGGTTCTCTGTCTCTGTTGGTCAGAACATCACAGAACAGGTATAATTTGGGTGGTGGATTGTTTATTATCAGTTCTGCAGTGACACTGATGTGGTGAGGGGGTTTTAGTGCAGCAGTGCTGCTGTAGTTTCATTAAAACACCTCAGTGACACTGCTGGGATAGGATTAATGCACCCACCAAAAAATATTCAGTACTCCTATTGGGACACACTGCACTCAGAATCAAAATAAACGTTTTAAAGGCTGAACGCTGTAATTAATCAGCTGTACTATTAACTACGTGCTTTTAAAATCCTTACAGGGTTAAATACCTCTGAGTGTCATAAATTGCCTCAGCCAGATGTTGGAGTCGAGGACAACAGTGGAACCACCAGGACTGATACCTCGGCGGCCTGTTGCCTGCCTACATTGACGGGAGAGGAGGAAGATGACTGTGACCTTCCTGCTGAGTTTAACAGAATGTGGAACCTGGTTAGTGGCAACCCACAGGACTTCAACAGCTGGACAGAACTGTTACAGTACTGCGAACAAAAGGTGAGAGATGATGTTGCAGTACTTTTATGAAGTTAACATTGAAGGATTTTTTTTTATTTAACAAAATGACTTTTTCCAAAAATATTAGCAACTCCCTTTACCTTAGAAACGACAGATTTAAAAATATTTTTTTGTTGCTTATTTAACCCTCATTGCTCCAGCGGTGCTGTATCATGACTTGCAAGTTACGTTTTTAAATCCCTTGAGGATAAAGGCATCGGCAAAATGAACTAATGTAATGCAATAACTTTAATCCTATGGTTCTGGCTTAACCACCAACTGAATAAGCAATAGGACTGAGACATTTGTGTAAAGTGTACATTTGTCTAAAATGCTTCAATAATCATAACAAATATTTAAAAACATCACTCAACAAAAAATTTGCAGGGGAATTTGACAGCATCGCGTCAGGCTCTAAATGCATTTCTGGCCAGATACCCACTTTGCTATGGCTACTGGAAAAGGTTTGCAGATCTGGAAAGACAAGCAGGCAACAATGACAAGGCTGAGGAGGTATGCAAAAGTAATTTTGAAATTTTATATATATGTACACACACACATCACTATACAATTTCATGTTACTTGTAGGTATGCGTACAAGGACTGAAAGCCATCCCTCTCAGTATAGACCTCTGGATACATTATATCAACCTCCTGCTGGGTACACTCGACATGGACTTGCCTGAGTCAACACGACGTATTCGCAGGTAACACAAAGCCAACGTTCTATCACTGATTTATTCAAATTCGGATTTACACATTTGCTTTAGATAGACCCTGCTGCTCATTAAATGAACGCCAACACAATAGAACAGTTTGTTTAGCTCCTAATTTGAAGCAATAAAATAGTTTGTTTAGCTCTTGATACTGATGTTCAAAGGTTTACATCACACTTGAGATTTTTACCATTTAGAGATTTATACTGTGTCTTTTGTGGTTAAAGAAAAACAAACATATTGCAAATATTATTCTTTCTGGATGTTCATGTTCACTCCCAGTGGAACTTATTCATTCATTCATTTATTTATTCATTATCTTCCGCTTTATCCTATATTAGGGTCGCGGGGGAGGGGGGGGGGTTCTCCATACCCATCCAGGGGAGAATGTTTTGGGCACTGGCAGATACACCCAGGACAGGGCGCCAATCCATCGCTGGGCACACACTCATGCACACATACACACTCTATATGGGGCAATTTGGAGAACTCCATTGACTTGATGGTGGGAGGAAACCGGAGAACCTGTGGGAAACCCACGCAGACATGGGAGAACATGTGAGCTCCACCCAGATGGGGATTTGAACTGGGAAGCCTTAGCGCTGAAAGGCGAACGTGCTAACCACTAAGCCACCGTGCCGCCCTGTTCAGGTTTAATATATGGAAATTATCTTGTCACATAATATAAAAAACTAATATTATAGTTGCATATAACAATAGTTGTGTTTGTCTGCATTTCCAGTACATTTGAGGAGGCTGTGGCTGCAGCAGGCTGGGAGTGGAACTCAGACCGGCTCTGGGACCTGTATGGTGAATGGGAGAAAGAACAGGGTGACCTGAGGGCCATGACTGCAGTATATGACCGTGTGCTGAGAGTGCCCACCCGTCTCTACAACACTCACTATGAAAAGTATGGAACTGATCCCAGCCATACCAAGTTATTTAGAGGGTATAAGTGGGTTGTTTGCACATCTGTTCACATTGAGACACAAATCAACTTAGTAGATAGATTTGTGTGAAAATGCTGAGATTTCTTCTTACTATCATATCTTGTGATCTTCTCCCCCCTTTATATATAGATGCAGCTGAATTTATCACCCAAAGCCTTATTGGTAAACTGTCAAACACCTGCAATTCAGCACAACAAAATTCAGATCTCCATAATATTTATCTATTCTTTTTTTTTACAGTGCTTAGAAAAAGTTAAGTGTCTGAGAAACATAAATCTGTGTGTGTGATGTTTTCCTGTTCCCGCAGACTAAAGACTCATTTAACCTCACATACACTTCAGGAGGTGTTATATGCAGAAGAATACACAGAGTTGTGGAATGAGTACAATCAGACACAGGCTAAACAAGAGGAAATGGAATCTGTGATAACTGAGGTTGAGAAAAGGTCACCTGGAGACAAGGAATCAGCAGGTCAAGACAAAGACTCGGTAACAATTGTATCAGTAATGGTATAAATGTCATCAATTACACTAGCCAATGAGGATGTAATGCATTACAATAAAAAAATATGTTTTTCCAAATAGGAAAAGGTAGTAAAAAAGATGCGAGAGCTCGTATTGGTCAGCAGAGAGAAAGTGTACCAACGGAATGAAGCTGAGGTCAAGAAGAGATGGAGCTATGAAGATGCAGTAAGTTTTATTACCATGCAAAGTCAGCAAAGATGTGAGTATGATGGAGTAGTAAAGTTAAGCAGTGACTGCCACATTGATGCCTTTGTTTCTTCAGATTAAAAGGCCATATTTTCATGTGAAGCCTCTAGACTGCACACAACTAAACACCTGGGAGAATTATCTGGACTGGGAAATGACTGAAGCTGGGGTCACACAAATGCCCACTGAGGGAGAGAGTGTCGAATGTCAGAAGAGAAAAGATATGGGAGAAAATGTGGCTGGCCATAAGAGGGTGCAGATTCTTTTTGAGCGCTGCCTCATTGCTTGTGCTCTCTATGAGCAGTTCTGGGAAAAGGTAAAGGAAATCTATCTCGTACTGTTTCCTAAGAGTTAAACCTTGAGTTAATTTCATTGTATGTTGCTGCAGTATGTGCGTTATCTAGAGCCACACAGTCTGGATGAAACTCGCAGTGTGTATCAGAGAGCATGTGAAATCCACCTGCCCTACAAGCACAGTCTTCACATACAGTGGGCCATGTTTGAAGAAAAACAAGGTGAGGAATAGTGCTTTAACACTCAGAACATCACTTAGCTTTAAGCTGCTTCATAAATATTTCCATATTATACTGTTCAGAGTACAGAAATTTTACCAGGCAGGTTGTTGATAATGCATATATTAAGAGTGTGAATTAGCAATTATGGTAGTTAAATGTTAATAAAAGAAAGTATAAAACTTTTGAAATTCTAATTTCATCTTTTATTCATTTTCTGCAGGTAACATCTCTGAGGCAAAGCACATTCTAGAAGCATTGGAGAAGTCTGTTCCAGGTTTAGCCATCATTCGACTGCGGAGAGTGGCATTAGAGAGGAGGACAGGCCGTCTGGATACGGCAGAGTCACTGCTCAAGAGTGCACTGGTGGAGAACAAAGACAAGCCTCACCTTCATGCATTCTTCTCCATCAAGTTGGCTCGTTTTCTTTTCAAGTTGGGCAAAAATACAGCCCGGGCACGTGACATCCTCCAAGAGGCCATTGAGCTGAGTCCGGTAATAATTCAACAATAATTCAATTATATTTTTGGTAGTACATTAGTTACAGACCCAAGAAAATAATTCTGAAATAAATTATGATGAAGCATTTTATTCAGTGATAACAGAAAAAGTGATTAGTTATCATAAGTCCTTGTCGGCATGATCGATTTCCTAACTGTAAAATGTAGTGAACTGTAGTTTAATTACAGTTACTCAAAGTAATTATGAATAGGACAGGAATTCAAAAAAAAGGTGTTTGGGTCCTGACAACAAATTATTTTTACTATTACTGGCAGCCTAATATTTTTCTAAACATGGGTCACATGTACAGTGTAATGAGATTTTAATATTTTTACTTAAACTAGGTTAACATGGTTTAAATGAGTCAAAGCAGGTGTGAAGCATTACTACGATTCATGTATTTATTCAAAATCAGTGAATCTGAATAGTTTCTTCAGGACAACAGTAA